>PVJC01000534.1:0-19746 GCA_004026665.1 Murina feae
CCAGTCTGGGATCCTTCTGGGGATGTCCACCTGCTGGTGTGCCTGGCCAGCCTGGGTGAGGGGCCAATGTCTGTTTGCAACCTGGCCAAGCTCCCCAGTGGAGACCCTCACCCCAGGGGGTGTGGCAAGCCTGGGTGAGGGGCTGAGGGCAGTTTTCAGGCTGGCCACAGCTCCCACTGACCCTACGGGCCACCCGCCTGGGAAACTGATGGTTGGGTGGCGCTGTCCACCCCATGACCTCCCGGGTGGGGGCCGTGGGGGTCCGGCCACCTGTTCCCCGCGCCCCGGAAGGCTCCCGCCTGGGAAGCCGCGGGTGGGGAGGCGCTGGTCGCCCCATGGCCTTCCGGGTGGGGGCCTCAGGGGTCCAGCTGCCTGGTCCCCAGGTGGGGTGGCGCTGGCCGCCCCATGGCCTCCCGGGCAGGGCCGCAGGGGTCCGGCTGCCTGTTCCCCACGCGCCCCAGAAGGCTCCCGCCCAGGAAGTCGAGGCTGCAGCGGCGGGGCTGCGGGGATCCGACCGCCTCGCCCCCCCGCGCCCTGGAACGCTCCCGAGGCGGCGGGGCTGAGGGGGTCCGGCCGCCTAGTCCCCGCGCCCCGGAATGCTCCCGAGGCGGCGGGGCTGAGGGGGTCCGACCACCTCATCCCCGCACCCCGGAACGCTCCCGAGGCTGAGGCAGTGCCCCAGCCTCGGGAGCCTTCCTGGGCGCGGGCAGCCTCCTGGTGCCCGCCTCCCCCCCACCCCGGCTCCCGCCTGGAAAGGCATCTGCAGGCCCAAGGTGCTGGATGCCTTCTCAGGCAGGAGGCTCCCAAGATGGCGGAGGCCGCAGCCCTGGAGAAGCCGCACACCAGGGCTGCAGCCTCCGCCATCTTGGCTGGGCTAATTTGCATACAGCAGCTCTGATTGGCTGGTGGGCGTGGCTTACCCGTCTTGGAGAAACGGTTAATTTTAATATTTTGCTTTTATTAGTTTAGATTCCTTTCCCAGATGAAGCTGGTCTCGGCCATGGGACTTGCTTTGGCCAATGGGACATTAACAACCATGATACAAGCAAGGTTAGACAAGTGCTTACACTTTGGATTTGTCCTCCTGAGATTTGATTGCCAGTGAAAAATCTCAGGATCAGTTACTAAGTGATGAGACACCACATGGAAAGAGGCTGTGGAAGATGCCAGGCCACCTTAGAGTATTCCAGCAGAGCTTTCTGCTAAATGCAGCTGCCTGAGATAGCCAAGCAAAACCAGGAGAAGAACCAGCCAGCTGAGCTCAACAGAATAATTTAACAGTAATAAATAATCATTGTTTTAAGACCCTCTATTTGCAGGTGCTTTATTCCAAAGCAATAGCAATGGAAATATGGGTATGTAATACGCAACTCACAACTATGGAAATTGGGGCTCAAAGAGGTTCAATAATATTGTCAAAGTCTTATTAGATGATAGTAACTCCAAATGTACCACATACAATCTCATGTTCTTTATACTACACTCTCCCTTAAATTTCAAATTGCATATCCAAATTGCTTACTTGACATCTTTCCTCAGCTCAGTGCCCTTGCTTATCTTCAGGGAAATGAGGCCGGAATATAGCAGGAAAAGGGGTCTGCCATCTCTCTTCCCCCTCTGCCCTAGAGACGTCAGCTCATTCCTAGAAAAGCATGGGAGCTGGGTGTTTGTGCATCACACTCCCTGCAGTAGGAGTAAGGTTCTACGTCTGACTTCAGGGAGATCACACCCGGAGGCATGATCCCTTCCTCTCCTCACGAACGTGCTGCTTTGGATTTTGGTGGCTTATTCCTCAAGTGAGAACATCTAAACAGGGGAAGGTTAATTGTCTAAGCCAGGCCAGGACTTCCAATAGAGAATGTTCTTTTAAAAAAAGAGAGAGTACCCAGGTATGTGAGCCCAATAAATAATTCATTGGACTGCCTATTCACAGACCAACAGAAAAATATTGCCGAATGCCTGCAGGTCAATCAGTGTACAGTTTGTTAAGTAAACATGCCCTGTAGATGTCACTTATAAAACCCAGACTTATCCATTAACTGTATGTTTTACCCAGGCAAAAATATAATCTCTAGTAAAGTCACCGCTAAGTCTATTAAATCTCATGCCCTTGAAAAGGTTACCTGACATCTTGTAGGCCAGATTCGGGGCTGAATAGACATGTCCCCTGCCACTGAGTGTATAATAGCCAACACTCAAATGACACTTTATTACATTTGCTGCCCTTATAGAGAGACACTGTGGGCTGTGATCCTGCTGGGCCTGCTGGAATTCTCCTGGCTTCAGGGGGCACAGCTGCAATAGCAAATGCGAAGGCGGAATGTGTCTGCAGATGCCCCAAATCCAGCCCCATAGGCAGCTCCCATTTCTACCTAAACAATTTCCTAATTGTCAGATATGCTTTTAAAAGAAAAAGGATGGTGATGCAATAAAAATAATTTATAGTCAATGTATAATTTTAATATTTAAATATGAGATTTAAATAGTTATATATAAACTAGTGTACAACTTTAAATATGAAATTTTGATATTTAGATGATTACTGTTATAGTTAAGTCCTATTATGCTGCAGGAATTGAGGTAAGTGCTTTCTATGCCTTTATTTTCCATTTAATATTCACAGCAGCCCTCTGAGGCAGGTACTATTATTAGCCTATTTTTCAGATTAAATGTCTAGAATGCGAAAAGAACACAGAGAGTAATCAAAGTTAGCTCATGGGAAATGCAACAATAATCTGACACCATGTAGCTACTGATAAGATTCACTCAAAATGAAATAAAATCCCTTCAATGATATTCTTGCTGAAAGTGCATAGTCTGATTCAATCAAGATCAGACAAACCCAAATTGAGGGACATCCTAAAAAATTCCTGAGCACTACTCTTTAAATGCATGAATGTCCTAAAAGACAAAACCACTCTTAGAATTTGTTCCACATTAAGACAGACTAACAAAATAACTACATGTTATACATGAGCCGAGATTCAATTCTAGATCAGAAAAAAATATTAGTAGGACAATTGGTGAATTTGAGGACTGCAGATCAGATAACAGTATTTTGTTGATGTTTATGTTCAGATTTTGATCGTTTTACTGTGGCATGGAAAACATTTGTGGAAACTAGGTAATGGGGAAATTTTTGTGCTCTTTTTCTAACTATTTTTGCAAGTCAAAAATTGTGTCAAAATTGAAAGTTGAAAAATGGGGGGACAAAGTGCAGCAGGGAATCTAGGGAGACAGAAGAGACCAAATGCAGAATGAAAAATGAAAATATTTCTCTTCCCGCAGCTCTGGATGTCATTTGGAGTTTGTCCTTAGAGTGGTTTATCCAAAGATACTTTTTTTTTTTTTTTTTTAGTATAAAGTTCTTGTGAATGACTTGCTGTTAGACTTGGAAGAGAACTTAGAGTTATTCTTAGGGGCCTCATTTTGCAGGATAGACATCTGAAGCTCAGAAAGGCCTGGGGGTGATGGCCCAAGGTCACACAATAGGAGAACAAGCTTAGGGCCCAGCTCCTCTGGGTCATGAGAAACTGTTTCTGTTACACCACTCATTTCTGAAAGGGGACACCCGTGTGCCAGGTGGAACTCAAGTCCAGAATCCATAGTGTAAGGACCATATCCATTAGCAGTGTGGTTCTTCCACCACCTGCTAGAGATTTGCTTCTGTAGCCAGATAGTCACTCATCTGTTCATTCATTCAACAAGTATTTATGGTGTGTCTTCCAAGTGCCTGAAGGGCTTACAGATACAGCAGCTATCAAAATCAAAGTCCTGGATGGCTGGTGGACCAGCCCGAGCACTGAGCCACGCTCCACAACTGATGACCGATATGATCTCGGGCACACTCCTTTACTTCTCCAAGCCTCAGGCTGATCTTCTGTAACACAGAGAAGATAGAATTACTCAAAGGTTGCTCTAAGTATTAAATCAAGATATTGCTCTTTGCAGAATGCTCTGGTATGTAAGTACTCAATACTAATAAATGTTAAGTATTACTATTATTTTTTTTTTTACTCTCCAACCTGAAACTGTCAATTATATTACCTGGTGGGGATATCTGGGAGAACTCAGAAATCTTACAGACTATTTCTAAATGCATTGAAAACTCACATTTAGGAAGGTGAGCTTTTCCAACAGAGTAATATTCTATCTCTTTGTTACTTTCAACGGTGGGTGAATAATAAGAAAGGGCCAGAAAGGCCAGCTGAGAAAATTGGTACTGAGCGAGGAATTCAAATGGGATTTATAATATTCAGAATATCTGATATGTTTTACCCAGATTCAAAGGAGACTGTTTTGCTAGTTAAATCTAGCCTTCTTCGTGGGCATAATTTAAATGCCATTTTAGCCAGTCCTTGATTATTTCCACAAAAGGAAAGACTAATACATTACACGAAACAAGATAAACAGAACTCTCCAGTGCTGCTTGGAGCAAGCTTCAAGTGCCCCCTCTATTCCTGTAACCTGAGAAGGTGACCCTTGGTCCCCTGCCACATTCCTGTTGCCTGTTCCCCAAGATCAGGGGTCCCCTCCCCCCCACTTCTCTTATAGCACCCATCAGAGGGCTTCTAATATAGGAGTGTGTTCAACAAACATATGCTCAATAAATAAATCTATTTGGGGGAGCGAAACCAAATAAAGCAATCAGAAAATAGAGTCCAATTATAGTGAAAGGTACTTAAATTCATTCAAAATTATATCTGCCCACTCACAGATGGTTGGAACATAAGTGAACAGAAATGCCTCAGTTTCCCATGCTTCCTATGTAACATTTTTCAGTGAGAGGTGGGGCATTTAAGGGTTTGGTCTCATATGCTCTAGTCACAATGTCTTAGGATAAATGACACTAAATAAATCCAATGAGTAGAACTATTTGGCTATATATTCTATATTAGAGGCCTGGTGCACAAAAATTTGTGTACTGGTGGGGGGGGGGGTCCCTCAGCCCAGCCTGTGCCCTCTCTCATTCTGGGACCCCTCGGGAGATGTCCACCTGCTGGCATGCCTGGCAAGCTTAGGTGAGGAGCTGATGGCTGTTTGCAGGCTGGCCAAGCACCCCCTGTGGGGAACCTCACCTCATTGGGGTGTGGCCAGCATGAGTGATGGGCTGAGGGGTGTTTTCAGGCTTTCAGGCTTCTCACAGTCCCTTCAGGTTTTGGGTCCCTACTGGGGTACCTGGCCAGCCTGGGTGAGGGGCTGATGGCTGTTTGCAGGCTGGCCAAGCCCCCCAGTGGGAATCCTCACCTCATTGAGGTGTGGCCAGCATGAGTGATGGGCAGAGGGCTATTTTTAGGCTTTAAGGCTGCCCACAGCTCCCATTGACCCAATGTCCCAGCAAGGCTGGCTGGAAGCAGATTTCTGAGGTTTATTTATCTTCTATAATTGATACTGTTCCTTTAAGCCGAGGCCTAGGCAGGTAATGAAGCTTCCTGTTGGCTTCAGCTCCATGGCTTCTATAATTGAAAGAATGTTGCCTTAGTAGACATGCCCAGCTGCGGCCTAGGCAGACAGTTTCCTCCATTGATGGTGCAGCTGAAGCCGGCTGTTTGCTTCAGCTCTGAGGCTTCTGTAATTGAAACAATGTTGCAACTATGTTGTCCTGAGCCGGGAGAAGCCCAGCCACCTAGGCAGACAGTTTACTCCTGGTGCAATGGAAGCCTGCTGTATACTCTAGCTCCATGACTGCCAGCCTTCATCTTGGCTGGGTTAATTTGCATACAGCCACTCTAATTGGCTGGTGGGCGTGGCTTAGGCATCCCATAGAAACAGTCAATTTCAATATCACTCTTTTATTAGATTAGATATCTGGAAGCAGAATTCATGGGTCACATAGTGTATGTGAAGAATAATATAAACGAAGGCACTTTAAAATATAGCTGAAACTGCAATGCCAAAGGAATTTCCTTGCATGTCTTATGCCCCAGCTCTTTGTCATGTTAAAATGGGGCAAAATAACCTTTAGACTGCACCGAGGGAGACACTATGTCCCAACAAACTGTTTGCAAAGATAACATGAAAGCAGTTATTGTTACTACTGGACTGATGATTACTGGACTGAAAATTGAAAACATTTTTGGGGGTGAATCCTACTTTATGTTATTTGCACCAATGGAAACGCCTTCCTCCTACTGTTGCCATTGTTGTCCTTCCCTATCTAATAAATATCCATTGCCTCTGTCTCCTAATGCAAACATTATATGGGTTTCTACCTGAATCAGGATGTTCCCAAGAGCTATTCTTATTGATCACCATAAAGGCTTGTTGCTTCTCACTTTGAAAGCCCTTTTATTTTTGTAGCAAACACAAAGAAGGAAAATAAAGGGCATGATTCTCAGCATTCATAAGATAAAATATACCTCTCACCAGTAGAAGGGCAGTTTTTCCCAAACTGAGTACTAGGAAGAATTTTGCTTGTGTGGTTTAGTGAGCCATAGTCTCAATAATCTTTCTGCAGGAAATAAGGCAAATTATGATATTCTGGCATCACTCTCTGTAGGTCTATAGCCCAAGGCCAAGTTGAAGGGCAACGCAAGTGTAGAGACAGAGTGGTCAGTGTAGAGTGCTCAAGGATGGTTCGCAGCTGGTGGAACAGGGAGTAACTTTAGTCAAGCCTCTATTTACAATTTCCCCTCCAACCTCAGCCCTCACCCTAACCACAAACTCTCTGATATCAAAGTTGGGTTGTTTACTTAACAAGAACCTAGCAGGTAACTAGTGAGAAACCACATTAGGGCTGGTCCCCTTAAAAGAGCTCTAAGGAAGTTGTTTGAGGTTCTCTGTGTCACTGACATTAGTTGGGTCACAGAGGACAGACCAGTGTTTGTGAGATGGCAACAGAAATGAAGAGGAAATAAAGCTCGATGACTAGGACTACCATTTTGGGTTTACTTTTCAGGAAAACCCACCTTATCATTTATCCTCTACATGAACCTGTTTCTGAAACAGACTTCATTCTGAGTTCCATTTTTTCTACTTTAAGTAGATTTTCTATCTCTATGAGTTGAATAGGGTCCATATATTAAAAAACAGAACAGTGTGTATGGGGAAACTGGATAAAGGAAGGTGAAGAAATAAGCTAAAGAACATACATGCATGGCCCAAGGACAGAGACAATAGTGTGGGGAAGGCCAAGGGGAAGAAGGTGGGAGGGGGTGGGGTGGAGATGGGCAAAGGGGGAGCAGGGGGGACATCTGCAATAGTGTCAACAATAAAAATTTAAATTTAAAAATATTGAAAAAATACAGAATTGTGGCGGAGAATGTCTGTTCTGTGGGCAAATGACATGAGGAGGGGAGAGGGTCAGGCATAGGCCATGTGGAGATCATTTAGACAGCTCTCTGTGCCCGGGGCCCACCCAGACGGACTCCTAATCCAGTGCTCTTCCTTCCCCTTCAGAAGCCTCCTGAATCCACTGAGAAGGCCAGGACCATCACAAGGTGCAGAGAAAGAGGCATGGCCTTGGAAGGGGCATGGGTCTTAGGATCAGACAGGCCTGGGTTCTGCCCAGGCATTGGCTCTTAGGTATGTGTTTGTTTATCTGCATGGCCATCCAGCAGCATGGTTGTGGTTCAATACTCCACTTGCTCAGATATCAACTACCCTTTGATAAAAGAGTCTTAATGCTACTTGTCTCTGTGCTTCTGCAATATGCCTGCCTGGCCTTCCTAGAATGTTGTAAGTCCTTTGTTTATCATGTTAATTTCCTTCTGATTATTAAAGTAATATTTATTATAAGCATCTGAAACATTAAAAAGAAAAACTAAAAGAAGAAAGGAGCAAGTCCTGCTAACTGCCCCATCTAGCAGGTCAGGTCGGCAACATTTTCCCAGTCTTCTGTACCCAGCATGCATGCATTCTCCCTTTCTCCCAAAATAGAATCACATGATTTATATTATGGTATGTGCTTTCTTCACCCAACAATATATTGTAAACATTTCCCCAGTGCCATTAGTAGTTTGCCTTATTCTTGTGTGAGTCTCTTTTATTTTTTTCAGAAACACAGTGAGAGCACCAATCAGAAAGTTGGGAAACCAGCTCCACTTAGCTGGGGGACTCTGGGTAAATTATTCAGTCCTCACCTGAATGAGATACACACTCCATCTCAGCATCAAAGGTTTGTGATTCTAAGTAGAATAGTAATCTTTTCTTTAAAAACATATGGTTTGGTGTTTTAAAAACATAGAGCCTCTCTTACATCCAGGTTTTCATAAGCTCATATATGTATCACCTTTGTAAGGGCAAAATTGATCACCACCAAAGGTCTCCCATGGGTGGCAGATGTTATTTGAGAAGGGAGGAAGAAATGCTTAAAATGCTCTAATGAGATAAGTACCCCTCCCCCCTTTACAGACCTGATCACCAGTATAAGTCTCTCCAGTTGCTGCTTCTGGTAGCTTGCTGAATTTGAACTCTGATCTCTACCCAATTTTGAGTTTATTGAGCCAGATTATCATGATTAAGCCTCTCTTTTTACTTCAGTGTAGCATTCTGACTGCCCTCACAGAAAGCCTATGTGGTTGTTTGTGGAAAATATTTCAAGAACTTTATTTTCTAATTAAAAAGAAAAATCATGATAGATTCTGTGACCAACTAAATATTATTTTTTGCCAGGCAGAATTTTCACCATTAAACCTACATTTTTTTTTATTCATTCCATTTCATCAAATCACAAAATTCCTACTGTTTTATAATCCTAATATTTCAAAGATTATGTTCACAAAAAATAACTTCTAATTTCTAAGACTAGATTATAGGTGGTTAAATGGCAACAAATAAAAACAATTTTTTAAAATTTTTATTTTAAATATATTTTATTGATTTTTTACAGAGAGGAAGGGAGAGGGATAGAAAGTTAGAAACATCAATGGGAGAGAAACATCGATCAGCTGCCTCTTGCACACCCCCTATTGGGGTTGTGCCCGCAACGCAGGTACATGCTTTTGACCGGAATCGAACCTGGGACCTTTCAGTCCGCAGGCCGATGCTCTATCCACTGAGCCAAACCGGTTAAGGCAAACAAATTTTTTTAAAGAAGATGAAACACACAAGTAGTGTTGCCAAGAGAAAATGAGGAAATAAAAGCATATAAGACGTCAAGTATTTGGAGATGGAAGAAGATTTGACTTCGGGTGGTAGGCATACAATGCAATATACAGATGATGAATCATAGAATTGTATACTTGAGACCTACATAATCTTATTAACCCGTGTCTCCCCAATAAATTTAATAAAAAACATTCAATAAACATTTTTTAAAAGCATATAAACACACGTATCAATACTACCGAGGTGATTGCCATGTTTGTTAAAAACAATTGGCATATGTCACATTTATTTCACATCAATGTTTAGGTGGAGTTCAGTGCAAAAGATTGGGAATTCAAAGACCTGCTGGATGTGTCATCCTGAGCTAGTCATCGAACCATTTGTAAAACGGGACAGTGATATAGCACATGATAATTAAATGAGAAAGTGAAAGTAAAAGCAAATCTAAACTGTACAATGATGTACAAATGTGAAGATTAAAAAAAAAAGCAAGGTTTCTTACAGCTCATAATAGAAAAACACAAAGGATGCCAATTCCCTAAAGGATTTTACTTTCCTTCACTGAGGTTCCCAAGAACGGAGCTGCTGCACTCTCCTTTTGGGTGACTGAGCCAGCCTCAGGGCCTAGCTTCCCCTGTCAGAGACAACCCTGAGCCTGTGCTTAGACCTCAAGTGTGGTGCGGTGAATGGAACAGCTCATTTATGAGCCTGGCCATTTGACCTCTGCTTTACCTTATTGCCCTGGCTCAACCGGTTACATTAGGTACTGAACTTCCCTGTGAGTCATTCTCTAAGATTTCAAACGGAGACAATGAGCCTCCTCAACTACCTCACCCAGTGGGTTGTGGTCCCGAAAAAGCTGAATGACTCCTAGGAGAGGAGGCATTTTAGGACTGGAGTGGCAGGGAGGGATGGTGTGCAGCGGACTTATAGGAGTCAGGCACTGGAAGCTTTGGCTGGTACCATCTCTGCCTTCTATACCTTAGTTTTGTTGTCAGGAAAATGACAGCTCTAAATGAGTTTCTTTTCTTTTCCTTTTTATAATTTTATCGAGGTATAATTGACAAATAGAGACGAGTTGATTTAACAGTTATTTCTGATATTTATACAGTGATCTGAATATGCATAATGCTGTCTGGCTTTATTCTCCAAAGAATGCGGAGAGATAGTTTGACAATTTGATAGTTGTTAGTGTCCGCTACTACAGATAAAGAACTATGGGGTTATGCTAGTTAATGTTATGTGTCAACTTGACTAGGCTAAGGAATGCTCTTAGCTGGTAAAATGATACTTCTTGGTGTATCTATGAGCTAGTCTCCAGGAGAAATTAGCATTTAAATCAATGGGTTGAGTAAAGAAGTTGGCTCTCCTCATTGCAGGTGGACATCATCTAATCTGATGAGGGCCTGAAGAGAACAAAAAGGCAGAGGAAGAGTGAATTTGCTCTCTGCTTTAGCTGAGACATCCATCTGCTCCCACCCCTAGACATGAGTGTTCCTTGTTCTCAGGTGTTCAGATGCAGTTGGGATACATGTCATGTCCCAGCCATCCCAATTCTCAGGCCTTCAGACTTGCACAGAATCACCCCACTTGCTTGCCTGGTTCTCCAGCTTACCAAGAGCAGATCTCAGGACACACAGCCTCCTCCTTAATTAGGTAAGCCAATTCTTATAATAAATTGCCTCTTATATATCTACTAGGGGCCCGGTGCACAAAACTTTGTGCACTCAGCGTGGGAGGGGGACCCGTAGCCCGGCCTGTGCTCTTTTGCAGTCTGGGACCCCTTGGGGGATTTCCACCTGCTGGCATGCCTGGCCAGCCTGGGTGAGGAGCTGATGGCTGTTTTCAGGCTGCCCACAGTCCCTTCAGGGTTTGGGTCCCTACTGGGGTGCCTTAGGCTAGTGGTTCTCAATCTTCTGGCCCTTTAAATACAGTTCCTCATGTTGTGACCCAACCATAAAATTATTTTCGTTATTACTTCATAACTGTAATGTTGCTACTGTTATGAATCATAATGTAAATATCTGATATGCAGGATGGTCTTAGGCAACCCCTGTGAAAGGGTCGTTCGACCACCAAAGGGGTCGCGACCCACAGGTTGAGAACCGCTGTCTTAGACCTTCATCATGCTGTTCCACCTGCCTGGAACACCCTTCAGTTCCATCTCAAGCTCTAAGTTCTACCCTTCTCCCCACACTGATTACCCCTCACTCACTCCATTCTTGCCTCAGCATCCCTTGAATTGATTTACTCCTCACTATCCCAGGTCTGAGCAGTCCTCTTTGAGTTGGTTGCCCAACTATGTGCCCCTAGAGAAACTTGTCCATTCCTCTAAGAAGGACCATTTTACATTGCTCAATATTACATTTTCTGTTTCCCTCAATAGGCTGTATGCTCCCTGCGGTCATAGTGTCTAATAAAGGTTGCTTGAATGGAGAAATGAATGAGTAAATGAATGAATCTAATTAGTCATTGTGTGATACAACTAAGATAAATCTTAGCTAATTCCAAGCCAGATGAGATTATGTACAAAAAGTGTCCAGTTTAACTACACTTCTCCTCTCTCTTTTAAAACATTTTGCACAAAAACTCAAATACTGAATAAAGGCAATGTTCTACTTTGATTGATCGACTGAAGGAACGTGAAGAATGTTTTCCAGCTGTCTACCTTACCTTCAATCACACACAATAATACTCTACAGCTGACCACCAGCAAAAATTATTTACTGTTGACATATTGGAAAAGGTTGATTTTCTTCTTCTCTTGTCATATTTTAGTTTTTATTTCAAATGTGCTTTAATAAAAATTTTAAAATATTTTGGACAGTTGAAAGACTAGCACTAGCATCACGATCATCTAGAACAGGATTTCTCAACTTTGGTGCTAGGACACAGATTCTTTCTTTCTTTTCTTTTCTTTTTTTTTTTTTTTTTTTGTGGTGGGGGCTGTCCTGTACATTGTAGGGTGATTAACAGCATTTCTGACTTCTATCCACTAGATACCAGTAATACTACATACCTAACCTGTGACAGCCAGAAATGTTTCCAAACATAACCAAATATCTCCTAAAAAGTAAAATCATTCCCCCCTCATCAGAGAGAACCATTTAGATCCAACAGCTAACATTTGCTTTAGTATATAAGTTTTCCAAAAAAAACATTTGAAAGTAAATTGCAGATATGCTGGCAATCCATCTCCATATTCTTTATTCTCCTAAAAATAAGATTATTGACCTATTAACTAAAATACCATTATACATATGATGATATTTATAAAATCTCCAATATTGTCAATATTACTGAATCCACAGAACTTACCTGTGCAAAGTAAAATTGGCCTTGAGTCTGGGAAAGGAAGATATATTTTACTGGCTAATTCTGGTCCTGTGTCAGAAAGACAAGTGAATGATTATACAGCCATCTTTGCTATTAGGTCAGGGCAAGGAATTTAATTTCAAATGGCTTCTCTTAGTTTTAGTGTATGATCAAGTTTTCGTGATCAAAATATAGCATAGTTGCATAGGACACTTGGTAATTTAACAAAAATGACAAAAATGAAAGTCCTTTTAGAAAATGAACCACTGAAGACGTAGATTGTCTGGTTGTACACTTTGGTACTTTCAATCCCTAAATATTTCACTTTCTTTTCCCATCATTTCCTTCCTGACCTCACATTTTTTCCATAGAGCTTTGGTACATCATGATAAGGTTGGTTCTTATTTTACTCCTCTTTTGCTCCAATGTCCTTTACTCAATTCCTAGAAAATCTGTAGCCCTCAAGGAACTGAATGATTGCCTTCTTCTCAATTGTACCAAGGGTCCTGCCATTTGCTGCAGGAAAAAAAAAAAATCATACAGATTGATATCCCTATAAATGTCTGTTCCCCATATTCACTGGGCTTTCACGGCCTAGAAATCCTGTGAGGTCACTCTGATAATATCCCCTTGTGACCACAGTGACCATTTCACTGACCTCTGACCATTCTCATTATAGATGACCTCACCTCTTACTCAGAGTCCATAGAAGTCATTAGGTAAGAAAGCCTTCATCTTCCAGGCACGCAACCCACAAACTCACCTGCATTTTCTTCTAGTCTTTCTCCTTATTTCTTGTTTTTAAAAAGTGGTCCCTACATCTGTCTAACATCCATGCCTTTTGCAATGTTATGGAGCCTATTTCTTTGTCCCTTCTCAGGGATTGGTCTTCTGATTATTCCTTCACTCTCCTGTTTAATTACTCTCTCACTACTTGTTTACTTAAATATACTAGTCTCTCTCATCTGAAAAAAACCCCACAATAATCACCTATTTCTTGATCCCATGACAACCCTCAACTAAGTCCTGATTTATTTTATCCCCTTAACAGCGAAATGTTTTAAAAATATTTCTGGAGAAAAGGTTCATAGCGTTCCTCAATTCTCATTCTTTCACCCTCAAGAAAAACTTAAAAACCTCTTGTCTGCATCCATTTCCTGGGAAGTCTTATCTATTCTATGGCTTCACTTACCCTCCATGTGCTGCTGATTCCTGACTCTCCTTCTGGGTGTTCCAGTTCCTGGATTTCCAACTGCACAGGCACTTCAAACTCAACAGACCCTAGGCTGACTCCCACCCTCAAACAAGCTTGTACTTGCTTCCTCTCTCGGCCTGTGAAACAAGCTCCTCTGGACTGCCCAAGGCTAACACCAGGAAGCATCCTAAGTAGGTCTCATTCTCATTTTTCATAGCCAATCAATACCCAGTGTTACAATAGTCCTGCTTTCTAAACATGTCAGGCCCACCCACTTTATAGCCACTGTGACTATCTCATCCAGATGACCTGGGCGACTACAACAGACTTATCCCTAGATTCAAATATTATAAGTTTTGAAATGTGGGGATAACATATTTAAAAACTCCTGCCCTCAGTTTCTTTGACTGTACAATGGAAATAACAATGCCAACCACTAGGGAGATTAAATTGAGCAATGTAGTAAGGTGTCTGACAAAAAACACATTTAATACATGGTATTATTATTATTACTAGAGGCCCAGTGCATGAATGTCATGCACTGGGGGGTGTAGGGATCCCTCAGTCTGACCTGTATCCTCTCCAATCTGGGAGCCTTCAGGGGAGCCTTCTCCAATCTGGGAGTTTCTGTCTGTCTTTGCAATCATATGAGCAAATTGTAGGAGACCGCAACTCAGTTTGGTTTGTTGCTCACAGAAAAATAGAGGCATTTTTTTTCTTCATTGGTGGAGATTTCCTAGAAATTTTAGGATATCTTCCCTTTAATTTTTCCTAGACACTCTGACTTTACTTATGTCTCTCACCTTTGCTTTCCCTCCAGCCCCCACCGCAACAGTAACTTGCTCCAGGCTCACTTTGCTCTAGCATCTAGGAGATCCGTCTGCCACCAGAACTATAATTCCCAGCATTCCTGGTGCTCCCTGAGCTCTGGGCTTTCGCTTCTGGTCCTGGGGCTGCCACCAGAACTACTATTCCCAGAATTCCTAGTGCTCCCTGCACTCTTGGTTTTCCCTTTCTGCTCCGTCCCATGGTCTCCCATTCTGCCAAGTCCTCTAAGCCACCAGCTCTCCCACTCTGCTCTCTACCTGTGCCTGTGAATGCAAATTAACCTGCCATCTTTGTCGGGTTAATTTGCATACTCACTCCTGATTGGCTGGTGAGTGTAGCAGAAGGATGGTCAATTTACATGTTTCTCTTTTATTATACAGGATTATGGATAAAGAACACAAGGTGAAAACAAACACAGATAAGTGATACAAAGGCCAAAAATACAGTAGAGACTGGGCACAGAGCCATTGAGCACAGACTGTGTTAATTCATAATTTGGTTATTATAAGGTGGCAAGGATGGCTTTAATTGAATTCTAATTATCAATATATTAAGAATCCAAAATCAAAGGAGAAATCTACCCATTATTGCTGACCCAACTGATGGGAAGAAATAATATCTTTCATAATTAAGATATATCTTTTACAGGTGGAAACATGGAAAAAATAAGGAGAAAAAATGAAATTATAGTGGAGAGTTGTAGGGAGCATAAAGATAATTTCTAAACAGTTTGAAGAGGGACTCTGGACTTTATGGGTGGAACTCAGCCTTAGAATTAAGAATTATATCAAAGGTGAGTTTTATTGAGCATTCCCTGGACCAGCCCTTTACTGACATTGTCTCATTTAGTCCATATGATAACACTAGAGGTTGTCTTTGTTATTATCATCTTGTATTTCTAAATTAAATTAAACAACAACTAATACTCAGAAGGCTTAAGTAACTTTGCCAAGGTCATCATAGAGCTAGAAGTGGCAGTGTCCTTGTCCAAACCCAGTCTCCTAGACCCAAGGTGTGCCATTTACAAAGAAAGGAGAGTGCCCAGGAGGGGGAGGAAATGAGGATCCTGAGGCAGATTGTAGTTCAGCTGCGTCCTCCCCTGTGGATGATCTCTTGCAGACATAGCTTTGATTCTCTCCAGGCCTCATTCGCATTGTGTTCACTGTACACAACCCCAGGGGGCCTGCCTCTATGTCCATAGAATGCGCTGTGAGTGGTGGACAGCGGCGGGCTGCCTGCCTCCATCAGCTCAGTGTGGGAGCAGCAAAGTTGCTTACAAAAAGATTGCAAGGTGAGTGCGCGTGGTGGGGATGGCGAGGCAGGAAAATGGTGGGAAAGGATGCTGGGAATGTGATAAAGAGTGAACTAAAGATAAGGGAGAAGCCGGACTGCAGCGCCCATGTGAGGCCAGGAGGAGGGAACGACAGGGGTCGGGTTTGCTGGAAAGGGAAGGCAAAGGTAATCTTGGTTCTAGATACTTTCAGGGAGAGTAGACTTGGGAAACAAAGGATCCTGTAAGAGTCTGGGCTCCGAGGAGTAGGGAGGGAGCCTGGAGTCCCGTAAGGTGGGAGACCAAAGGGAGAAGAAGGGGGAAGGAAGCCGCAGGAAAACCTTGCCTACTCTGCAGTTTCACCGAGACTATTTCTGAGTTGTTTTTGCTGCAGATGGTGTGGTGGGACAGAAAAATAGGTTAGTGATTAGCCTTTTCACTTAAAAAAAAAATACTCAGGAAGTTTTGATGACTCAGTAATGAAAGTGATATTGTTTTGAAGTGTGAAGCATACAAGGGAAAATTTCTTTCTGTAATTGTTTCTTTCACTGTGTGATTTTTCAAAAAACTATGTTTTAAAATGGGAACATTTTTCCACCTGTGAAAAATATATCTTAATCAGGGAAGACGTTGTTTCTACCCCTACGTTGGCTCAGCAGTAATAGGGTAGATTTCTCCCCTTATAGACACACAGTCTGACATGGTTTCACCAAGTCACCCAGCGAATGACTGGTCGATAGGGCTAGTCTTGACATCCCAGATATTAAAGTTTAGTCCCCAATTAAAATTATAATAAAATTTAAAAATTATGATAAACCCTAAAACATGTCTGAAATTTCTAAGAACCTCTAAGTTAGTGTTTAGAAAGATTTTAAGTGGACGGTAGATCAATTCCATTACATTTGAGAAGATGTAGTCATAGTAGCTTAAAATCCAATGAGGCATTTAATAGTGTATTAATAATTAATCTTTCAAAAATATATAGAGATACCATCCTTCACACAGAGCTTCCAGGTCTGTACTAGTGCCCCCAAACCATTTGAAAGCCAACGTGCTTTCACAGGTGCATGGAACATGCCACCAAGGTTGTGGGTTGATTTTAGCAAATAGTTTTATAGACGGAAATTCTCAATTTCATTGCCATCTAGAAATTACACTAATATTTCCCATCTGAATAATGCCTAGAAGTTTACACAGCTGCTTCACATGTGTCCATCACAATAAATTAGTTATTAGCACTATACCTCTTTTACAGAGGTGGAGACGGAACTGCAAGTGCAATGCAATGGTTTCCAAACATTTTTATAGCCTAGCAAATTCTAATTAAGAAGCCACATACATAAAACCCATGGGCCAAAGGTACCTCTTACCTACCACACATTGCTGGGCCAACCACTCCCAGGAGGTTCTCTGATGCCCAGTTTGAGGACCGTCAGTGCAACTTGAAAAACAAAACAAAACGTGAGTTTTAAATTTAGCAAGCCTAATGTTCAAACCTGACTATGGATATGCTGATGCATTATTTAAACCTTCCCCCTCCAATTCTCAGTTTACAGTTTGTAAAAGGGAAATGATACCCTTGTAGTGCTCTTTGCACCATACATTCCGAACCTTAACCTTGACCCTATCTTTGTCTCCTGAAGTGATTGTCTCAAAGTGTAAAAATAACTTGAAGAATCTAGGTCTTCTGCCACCGGATCTCTGGCTTTTTCTCTTCTATTGTGTGACCGCAGATTCTGTTCTCAAACAAGTCCAGATGCCTTGCCAATGGCACAATGTCTTCTCCTAAAGAAACAAAGTAATGTGCACGTCCTGTTGATAGTGGCCTCCTTGGGTAGGGAGAGCAACAGAGTGACAAATCAGGAAGAAATACTTAAAGCATGTGTTCTTTTTTTTTTAAAAAAATGTTGTTTTATTGCTTAAAATATTACAAAGAGTAGTACATATGTCTCCTTTTTTTCCCTTGACCTTCCCTACCCACAGTGTCTTGTGTCCATTGATTATGCTTATATGCATGCATACAAGTCCTTCAGTTGATTCCTTAACTCCCCCCCCCCCCGAATCCTCCCCAGCCTTCCTGCTGTAATTTGACAGTCTGTTTAATGCTGCTCTGCTTCTGTATCTATTTTTGTTCATCAGTTTATAATGGTCTTTATTATCCATAAATGAGTGATGTTATGTGATATTTTTCTTTCATTGACTGGCTTATTTCACTTAGCATAATGCTCTCCAGTTCCATCCACGCTGTTGCAAATGGTAAGAATTCCTTCTTTTTTACAATAGCATAGTATTCCATTGTGTAGATGTACCACAGTTTTCTAATCCATTCATCTGCTGATGGGCACTTAGGCTGTTTTCAAATCTTAGCTAGGGTAAATTGTGCTGCTATGAACATAGGGATGCATATGTCCTTTCTGATTGGTATTTCTGGTTTCTTGGGATATATCCCTAGAAGTGGGATCACTGGGTCAAATGGGAGTTCCATTTTTAACTTTCTGAGGAAACTTCATACTGTCTTCCATAGTGGCTGCACCAGTCTGCATTCCCACCAGCAGTGAACAAGTGTTCCTTTTTCTCCGCATCCTCTCCAGCACTTGTTGTTTGTTGATTTGTTGATGATAGCCATTCTGACAGGTGTGAAATGGTACCTCATTGTTGTTTTGATTTGCATCTCTCAGATGATTAGTGACTTTGAGCATGTTTTCATAAGTCTCTTGGCTTTCTGAATGTCTTCCTTTAAAAAGTGTCTATTTAGGTCCTTTAAAGCATGTGTTCTTAACCCAGGTCTGAGACTCCTTAGGAGAGCTCCAGAGGTCCATAAATTAATTTAATTATGGGTAAAATATTTTATTGTGTTCAGATACACATTTTTCTTGGAAGCTGCTCCATAGTTTCACAATTATCAAAAGTGTCTATAAAGTAAGAAAAGGTCAGAACGCATGGACTAAAGGGTCCATGCCTTGACCATGGACTCTGATGTTCCTTTTACAAAGAAAGCCTGAGGTTGTTCTCAGCTCTTGTAATCTGCTCAACAAAGGTTTGGGATTTCCCAACAGTGAGCATAGGAATCATCTGAATGTAACAGCCAAATACAGGATATTAGATGATATTAATATTAGGGAATAATCATTATTTTTGTTAGATGCAGTTAAAGAAAACTTTTCAGTTAACGTAACGATGAACATGTGTGAACATTTTGTTACCGTAACATGTTGCTATCATGTAAGAAAAAAGGTCTTAGCAGGTCCATTGAAAGATTTATTTTTATTTTATAGAAAAAGAGACTGGTAAGTTGTTCAGTATAGGACCTTAAAACGAAGACTAAAGTTCACAGGACCCTGATTGGCAGCCAGCAAGGTGGGTCAGTACTAGTTTCCAGAACAAGCCTGAATCTCATAAAACTTATCAGAAAAGTGCTTAAAATTTTATCACGAATGTAGATATCTTTGCAGAAGGTGGTTTTGAATTACATTCTGCAAAAATGTTCTGTTTCTGACCTGATTTAGGACAAATTTTCTTTTTAATACGATAATGGCATTATCCTTGGCTTCTCCCCTCTTACATATTGGAAACAACAGATGTTTGTTCCTGACAGTTTATTCTAAATTAAAAACAAGAATGAAAAAATAAGAGTTTAAAATTACATCTTCTATTTATTTTTATTATTAATTTCTATTTTATTTTTCCAATTTTATTGAGATATAATTGACATATAACATTAAAATATACAACGTAATGATTTGATACATGTATATATTGTGTAATAACTAGCATAATAGTTGAGTTAAAACCCCCATCATTTCACATAATTATTATTTTTGTGTGTGTGGTGAGAGGATTTAAGATTTATTCTCTTAACAATTTTTAAGTATATGATACAATATTGTTAACTATAGTCACCAAGTTGTACATTAGATCCCCAGAATTTATTCATCTTGTAACTGTATGTTTGTACCCTTTGACAAACATCGCCCCATTTCCCCCACCCCAATCCCCAACCCTTTACAACCACCATTCTGCTCTGTTCCTGAGTTCAGCTATTTTAGAGTCCATGTACAACTGAGATCATACAGCATTTCTCTTTATCTGT
>PVJC01000534.1:19846-120979 GCA_004026665.1 Murina feae
TCTCTCTCTCTCTCTCTCTCTCTCTCTCTCTCTCTCTCTCTCTCTCTCTCTTTCTTTCTCTATCCTCCACACTTTCTCTATCCATTTATCCATAGATGGACACTTACGTTTTATCCACATGTTGTCTATTGTGAATAATGCTGCATAAACACAGGAGTGCAGATACCTCTTGAAGACCTTGATTTCCTTTCCTTTAATCAGGTATCTTATTTGCTCATTTGGTTTTTGCTATTGAGTTGTATGTGTTCCTTATACATTTTGGATATTAATCCATTAACAGATACTTTGTAAATATTCTCCCATGCTGTAGTTGTCTTTTCTTTGTGTTGATCATTTATTTGGCTGTCCAGAATCCTTTTAGTTTGATGTAGTTCTGTTTGTTTATTTTTTGCTTTTGTGCTTGTGCTTTTGATGTCATATCAAAATATCATTCCCAAGGGCAATGTCAGGGGGATATTCCATATGTGTGTGTTTTTTAATAGGAGCTTTACAGTCTCAGGTCTGTAGTAAGTCTTTAATCAGTTTTGAGTTAATTTTTGTGAATAGTATAAGATAGGATTCCAATTTCATTCCTTTGCATGTGATCATCCAGTTTCTCCAACACCATTTATTGAAAACAGTATCCTTTCCCATTAAGTATTCTTGACTCTCTGGCCAAATATTAGTTAACCAAGTATGCGAGGGTTTTACTTCTGGGCTATCAATTCCATTCTATAAGTCTATGTGCCTACTTTATGACCATAGTATACTATTTTGATTACTATAGCTTTGTAATATAGTTTGAAATCAGGAACAGTGAAGTCCCTGATTTTGTTCTTTTTTCTTAAGATTGCTTTGGCTATTCTATGAAAAATGTCATTAAAATTTTGCTAGGGATTGTGTTGAATTGATAGGTGACTTTAGGTAGTATGGATGTTCTAACAATATTATTTTTTCTGATCTATGAACGTAGAATACCTTTCCATTTATGTGTCTTCTTCAATTCCTTTAATAAAAATTTTAATGGCTTTCATTATACAGATCTTACACCTCCTTGGTTACATTTGTTCTGAATTATTTTATTGTTTCGATATTGTTATATACTAGAGACTCAGTGCACAAAATTAAAGGATTAAACAAGTGATGGGTAATATTATTATTACTAGGGGACTGGTGCACAAAAATTTGTGCACTCAGGGGGTCCCTCAGCCTGGCCTGTGCCCTCTTGCAGTCTGGGACCCCTCTGGGGATATCCACCTCCTGGCATGCCTGCCCAGCCTAGGTGAGGGGTTGATGGCTGTTTGCAGGCTGGCCAAGCCCCCCAGTGGGAATCCTCACCTCATGGGGGTGTGGTCAGCATGGGTGAGGGGCTGAGGGCTGTTTTCAGGCTGCCCACAGCCCGTTCAGGGTTTGGGTCCCTACTGGGTTGCCTGGCCAGCCTGGGTGAGCCCTGCTGGGACTATACAGGTTAATTAAGCCCTCACTCCCACACCCTTTTAATATAAGTAATATAAGTGCCTCACAGACTACACTTTTAGAAACGCTAAAGTATAAAGTGTAAAGGCAGAGACCTTCTTGATGATCCTTGTATTCAATACATTTTTTGATGAATGGATATATGAACAAGTGAATTTGTAATTTTTGTGAATGGATGAGAAATGTGGTTTTTATTAGCAGCGTTTGACAGTCATAGTTGTGGAACTATTAGTTTGTTCTCAGAAGGAACTAGTCATGAAAAATCATAACAATTATTAAAATGTAGACACTTAGAGGGTGCAAAAAAAGACTTGTCCATCATTATCTGGCTGCAAAGTGGTTAATTCTGTCCACCTTTACCAGCTTCTTCACGGTTGCTAATTGATTAATTTTATAAGCACCATTTTATTGCAGACATTGAGAAATAGAGCTGAACAAGGAAAGTTTCTTGTGTTCCATAGTGGAAAAGAAAACCAACAATACAGTCTCTTAAGTGCTATACCAGAGATAATGCATTTTCCAGTGCAGACCTCACAAGTCATCCATGTCATTACCATGTAGAGAATGTGTTAAATCTCTAGGGAGGTTTGGCATCTGCCTTCTTGGGTCAACCAATAAAAACAACTCCCTATTTCTTGTTTGGAGCTTCTTGGCTCCACTTTTGGCACTTCCTCTTTCAGTAGAGCCAGTATCAGGCATAGCCAACCCACTCATTTAGCTTGGAGCTCTCAGACAGCCCACACATTAAGGGAAATACGATCAGCTGTGTACTTTACTTAAGGTAAAAAGCACAACACAAATGGATGATATCTGAGGTGCAATATTGTATAGTAGAAGGAGCAGTGGATCAGGAATCTAAGAGGAAACAATAACAGTAAACACAACCTTGCTTTTTTTGTTTGTTTGTTTTTTGCTTGTTTGTTTATTTGTTTGTTTTAGTACAAAACCTTCAGTTCCCAAAGCCCTTTCCTGTGCTAATCTGTGACAGTGAATAAGTCATAGAAGCATCTCTGAACCTTGATTTTCTTATGTGTAAAATGAAAGGATTGAACTTGGTTATCTCGAAGGTTCCTGCCAGCTTTCAAAGTCTGGTAAAAATTTCATCTACCCTCAGGCTTTATGTAAATATACAACCGGGCTACTTCTCCCTTATCCCATGTCTGGGCTATTTCTTCCCTCTCTCAGTTCTGAAATAAAAAACTGAGAACTATTTTATGTATGGTGTGGTCGGGGGAGCCTAGAATGGGAAATCAACAGATACGGTTCTATAGGAAAGTTACGTAGGAAAAGTAAAACTAATTGAGACAGCCAGCAGGGAGTAAAGCACTACAGGCTTTTGACATGGTCTAGACAGTCATTAATGGTCAGAATGGATGCCCTTTTACCATATCTATTACAGTATGTTTTGTCATTGACCAGATATGTATGGAATGCTTACTGTTGCAAACACTAGGTTGGATTCTAAAAATATTGAGGGAAAAGCAAGCTGAAAACTCCATTATTCATCTAGAATATAGTTAAACTTGAAACTGCGTTAGAATTTAAGGAGATCAACAACTTCCAAAAACAATTATAAAAATATAAAAATTAAACTTTTACAGTCAACATTGAAGGATTACAGTTGCACATTAAAATTTCTGTACATATTTACTGTTAGGAACTTCTCAAAGAATGAAAACAGAAAATGCTGTTTTGAAAAGGTATGCCAAAATTTTTGGTTAAAATAGTTTCCTGTTTTGGGGAAAAGTATAATACTGGCATCTACACTAATAAAAGAGGAAGATGCATATTGACTGTACCTTTGTGATGCCCACCAGCCAATCAGGAGTGAGTATGCAAATTAATCCAACAAAGATGGTGGGTTAATTTGCATACACAGGTGCCAAGTGGCCAGAGGCAGGGTGGAACACTTGCATCGTTGCCATGGTGACAATGCAGGTGTTCCACACAGCCCTAACCACTCTGGGCCTCTGGGCAGCGTGGGAAGGTGGAAAGGTGGAAAGGCAGCTGGAGCAAAGGCTGTGCCAGCAGCCAGGGGAAGGAAGGCCCATTCTTGCATGAATCTTTGTATAGTGGGCCTCTAGTTTACAATAAAATGTTGTGCTTGTCTTTGGGCTTAAAAGGTGCTAGATAATTAGGAAACTATTTTATACAAGAGATGTAGTTACTTGGCATTATTCTTCCCAGGGTAACTAAGTTAAATCTATGATCTACCTATCTATCTATCTATCTTCTATCTAAATCAAGATATGAGAATTATAAAACAAATGTTATTTTTCTTTTTCTATTATGGGATTTTATCTCAGGCAGTTTGACTCCAGGGACCACACTCTTCAACTCAGATCATACTACATGGAATACAGTATATTAGATTTTAGGCTCCTAGACACTTTGAGATCCAGCATGGAAAGGAAAGGAAGAAAGAGTAAGAGGAAAATAAATTGGAAAAGAATTATGAATGCTACTAATGGGCAGAAATGGGGTTTCTGTGAGTCTGACACCAGTGGTAATGTTAGCAAAGGCTATAAGGAAGTTAGAAGGCTAGGGAGTGTAATTGGACAGTGGGAAATTGGAGTTTTAGATGTTTAAGATGATAATAAATTTCTGGTTGGGTCCCTGGGAGTACATTTAAGTGCAGTAAGAGACAAAGGTCATACTAGTGAAGAAGGTCCAAGAATTGTGAATTACATATTTAAATGAATTTGTGACATGAATATTGAGCTCTCCTAGTAATGTGAATTGAGAATGTGGTATCTGTGAGTGCTACCTTTTGGAAATTATCAAACTGCTTTGGGGCCATTTCAAATTTGTCAGTCTCCTATGGCAGATTTGAAAAACACGTGCATTCTTAGTTTGCTGGGGTTGTTCTGCTTTGCTGTTACACACTGAAAGCTTCTGTCTTTTAATCAGGGAACATATTCACAGGTTCTGGGGATTAGAACATTGACATCTTTGAGGCAGGGGGAAGGCCTTAGTCTACCAATCACGGTCTACAAAAGTTGAAAGGATGAAAACATGTCTTTTATACTACACGTTCCAGTTATTATTTGTTTGCCATTTTATTGAATTCGTTATTCTTGTTCTGTTTTTCTACTCAAGTATTTGTAATGGTAAACATCCACATTATATTGACCTGTATGGTGATCCTTAAATATTTATCGTGCATAATTGACTTCCATTTTTCTGTATGTGTTTAAAGATAGAATTTATTTTTATTTTTTTTTAAATTTTTTCTTTATTGGTCAAGGTATTACAAATGTGTCTTCATCTCCCAATAACCCCCAACCCTCCACCCCCCCCCACACTCATGCTCTCATCCCCCTGTTGTCTGAGTTCATTGGCTTGGCTTATATGTATGCACACAAGTCCTTTGGTTGATCTCTTCCCCCAACCTCCACCCTCCCCCACGCTTCCTTCGGGAATCAACAGACCGATCGCTGCTTCTCTGTCTCTGGATCTGTTCCTGTCCATCAGTCTATGTTGTTCTCTATATTCCACAAATGAATGAGTTCATATGATATTCATCTTTCTCTGACTGGCTTATTGCACTTAGCATAATGCTCTCCAGTTCCATCAATGCTGTTGCAAGTGGCAAGAATTCCTTCTTTTTTATCGCAGTGTAGTATTCCATTGTGTAGATGTATCACTTTTTCAATCCACTCATATACATCTCCAAATAAGACAAGACTTTTTCTCCCCTTCCTTTCCCTTTACCCTCATGATAAGATCATTTAAGTTTTAGGTTGTCTTTATATCCTTTTACTTTATAAGTCAGAATGGTAAAGACTTTGTTAACAGTTTTAATTATATTTTCTGGAACAGGAAGTATTTGGTAGCAAAAGTGGCTTAAACGAAATGAGAAAAACTTAAGTCACATAAAAAGATGTTCAGGTCATTCTTAGATTAATTTAGTGCTCAATGATGTCATTAAGGATCCAAATGCTTTTCAAGTTTTGCTTTCTTTCTCAAGCTCATCCTGACCTGATAGGAGGATAGCTCCATAGATCTAGCTATTATATGTGCACACAACCCTGTCCAAACACATTTTGTTAGCTATTTATTGCTGCACAATACATCAATTGGCTTGTATTAGTAAAATTTAGTACCTATCATGGCTTTGGTGAGTCAGGGATCTGGAAGTAGCTTGGTCGGGTGGTTTTAGCTCAGGATCTCGCATAAGGTTATAGTTAGAGCCAGGAACAGCTTGACTGGCCTGGAGGATCCACTTCAAGATCACTCCATCAGATGGCTGGCAAGAAGCATGAATGTCCTTAGGACCTGGTGACTAGGCTCTCAACTGGGGGTGGCTTTGCTCTTCTGAAATCAGATTTCGCAATGTCTGAAGATGTTTTTTGATCATCACAACCGGGCATCTAGTAGGTAGGAACCAGGGATGCTGCTGAACATCCTATACTGAGCAGGTCAATGCCTACAACATGAATTCTCAGGTCCCAAATGTCTATAATGCTAAAGCTGGGACCCCTGCTTAGAGCAAGTGAACCAAGAGAATGAGGTTAACCCTAACTTGGATCCTCTGTGTTGGAGGATCTAGATGAGGACGTAAATACCAGGAAGTGAGGCTCATTGGGAGCCATCTTGGCTACCATAGGCAAGAAGCTTTTCCTGGCCCTCTTCCCTTCTATTTACTTCCTTCTTTATTTTTTTTCCGTTTTTCAAGGCAAAAAACAATTCTTTTAATGGCATCAGCATTCTCTTCACTTCTCTTAAGTCAGTGCTGCATGATATGCCTATGTCTACTAGTAAATCAGTCATTAGGAGAGAGAATAGCTTTTAGCCTAAGGAGAATAGAACGTTTTCTGTAATTTCTTTGACTACTTCCTTCCATCCATTCTCTAGACTTCCTGTTAGATGAACATCAGAACTTCTGGATTTATTCTCCATATTACTTACATTTTTTTCTTTCTTCTGCAATTCGGAGAAAACTGAGCCCAATATTCTAGCTTACTAACTCACCTTCAGTTTATCTTGAGTCAGAGTAGCATGGTGATTAAGTGCCTGAGTTCAAAGTCTGGTTTAGCCATTTATTAATGTTTCTTTGAGTAAGTTCATGGACCTTTCTATTCTTCAGTTTACTCATCTGTACAATGAATATACTAGTAATATTGTCTATCCTATAAAATAAAGAGGTAATATGCAAATTGACCCTCATGCCAAACGCCTTCACAGTGGGGGTGGGGCAGCAGGGGCGGGGCTGGTGGCCACTCCACACAGCTTCTGCCATGGTTTCTGCAGCCCCATGTACTTGCAGCTGGGGTAGGGCTCAGCAGCCCCTGCGTGTGGCCCAGAGACAGGGCATTGGGGCAGCACTCCAGGACTCAGGGCCATCCCATGGCACACTGGCCATGTGGGGCGGGACTCCGGGACTTGGGGCAGTCCCATGGCATGGGGGTGGAAGGGGATAGGGGAGTAAGGTGAGGGGCCCCGGGCCTGCGATTTTGCACAATAGGTCACTAGTTCTAGTATAAAGGTTAAATATGTCAGTATATGAATGCATAGGATGCATAGGAGAGTGCAGCATGGTAATACCTATTATTATTCAATCTAGGCACTTAAAAATTTAATAAATATATTCTTATATAATCCTCTTACGAGTTTGTTTTCATAATAACCTAATTGTTTTATAATATAAGATCCCATATTATCCCTCTGATAGAAATAATATATATAGCTTAAAGCTTCTTCTTGCTCTGCTAAAAGTAACTGAGTTATTTCTTGATTGAACTTAGTGCCTCTCTTTCATAGTATTAGATTCCCATAAATGATTGGTGATTCTTGGTTGTCTGCTCATTTAGTGTTTGGAAGTCTCATTTGCCTATCTGCTGTGCTGATTATTCTAAATCTGAGGCTTTTTTGCTGATTGTGGTTGGAAGGGGAGAGACAGCACATGGTGCAGGGAAGGGGATGCAAGTAGTATAACTTCTGCAAGTTTGGGTTTCACCACATTTTTTTCCTGGCAATTGATGAGCAGCTCCATAGGGTTATACTA
This sequence comes from Murina feae, assembly GCA_004026665.1. NCBI lineage: Eukaryota > Metazoa > Chordata > Mammalia > Chiroptera > Vespertilionidae > Murina > Murina feae. Next base: position 27,309 of record PVJC01000534.1, read on the forward strand.
TCTCCTTGGGCCCATATTCACAGAGAGTGGGTGTCATTGCTGGAGGTGAACACATCCACCTGCTGATTTTCATTATCCTGTTTAATTTCCTGCATATCACTTATCACCATCTAGAACAAACTTATTTATTGATTATTTACAAGGTTATTATTTGCCTTGGTGAAGGCAAAACTCCAGGACCTTGAATTGTGTCTTGCACAGAGTAAATGTGAATATTTGTTGAATGAATGAATGAAAGAATGAATGCCATTCTTTAGTTACTCACCATGTTGAAAGTGCTTGCTCCTTATAGCCATTGCTTTTGAACTTGAATTTGCCTTAACTCACACTGTGATCCCACCTTATGTAGTGTTATGGTTCTACTGGTGATCCAATCCTGCCTGCTTTATATAATCTAGGAAGTCTCTGAATTGATGGACCACTGATGCTGTCTTTTGTCTTCTAGAATGCTATCGAATTTTAAAAAATACATTTTGTGTTATATTTAGGGTTTTGTGATGACAGAAGATGTCCAGAATGTGCTTTTAGAAGCTCCACAAGCAGTGTTACTGATTTCTACAGTGTTTGTTTTAGTTGGAGCATGGATTTCACATTTAATAACATTGAACTTAATATAGAGAACATAACCTATTAGGAATTCTCTTTCTTTCTTTCTTTCTTTCTTTCTTTCTTTTTTTTTTTTTTTTAAACATGCTTTTATTGATTTCAGAGAGGAAGGGAGAGGGAGAGATAGAAACATCAATGATGAGAGAGAATCATTGATTGGCTGCCTACTGCATGCCCTGTACTGGGGATCGAGCCTGCAACCCAGGCATGTGCCCTGACTGGGAATTGAACAGAGACCTCCTGGTTCATAGGTTGACCCTCACGGACTGAGGCACTTTCTTTTTTTAATAAATATTGTAAAATATTAAAAAAATTCAAACATACAAAAAGATACAGAAAACAATATAATGCAAAGCCATTAGGGTAAAGATTTGGCAATTCAAAATATTTAGTAATATTTACCTGAAGTCTTTTAAAAAAATAAACTAGACATCATTGTTGGAGCCTCCTTTGTGCCTTCGCATTCAATTTTTCTTCTTCCTTTCTCAGTATCCTGAAGTTGATCGGTATCCTTCCTGCCTGTGTCCATGCTTTTTATAGTTACATATTAGGCAGATATAAACAGAGTATTGTATTGTTCTGTGGACCTTCAAACTTCACATAAATGATATCAATTGTTTCCATCCTTCAGAATACATCAAGAAGAAAAATCTCATTTTGGTCAAGTTCTGAAACTAAGAGCAGGCCTCAGGATAGAAGCCTGAGGCAGGCAGTGATATTAATGATGTTGCTTTATTTTCCCATTATATTTATTTTAATGGCTTCCTTCTATTTTTTAGCAAGCGTTGCTAGCTTTCCGTATTCAGTAGTCTTTTATGTTACCTTTAAAATTAAATGTAAAAAAAGAAGTGTTTATTTAAGGGAAATATTAAGTAAATGTTAATAGCACAGGAGGTACAAAAGACATGGCCAAAAAAAGCCCATGAAACTTAGGAGTTTTTACTGAAATAGCTGAAATTTGGTACACAGTTGACCTAAAGAATAGAGTTCAAGTGCCCTAAGGGGGCATTCGAAGCTCTGCCTGATCAGAACTCTGCTTTCTTCCTCAGTCCAGCCACCACTTCACCTCAGCACAAACTGCTTAGCATTTCTTCCTTCCCTTATCAATTGGAGGTGCATTGGCTATTGTAACCTCTCCTTTTATGGCATTTCCTGCCTTCAACAGACCCTCTCACCCTCCTACAATGTATAGTACCCTTTACCTGCACTTCTTACAAACTCTAAGGTAATTCTAAATCCAAGGGGAGAATTTAGTGCCAGCATCACAGCATCCTCCTGGCCTGAAACAGCTCACTGTTTATGTAATACCTGAAGGAAAGGTCCATTTGTGATGTTTCAAATAAAGCCTGAGGTCTAAAATGCAGATTCTCCACGGGGGGAAAAAAAATGTTTATCTAGTTTTAAATATTTAGAGTTTTTGAAATTTTTCTGTTTATACGTCTCAATGCTGGCTCTTAAATTAGTAATTTTCTTTCAACACGGAGCCAATACATTAACTCGTCATCTAGTGTAAAGACAAAAAAAAAAAGGGGGGGGGGACAAAAAGAGGAAAAAATAAGGACACTGACAGGAAACGAGAGGTTTTTATACCATTTCGACATTACTTGGTGGCTTAGTGCACACCACTTATTACCTCGAACTAGGTAATTTTGTTAAAAAATTGAGAAATCAAATGAAGCGTTTTTGCGTATAACACATTTACAAGTTTGAATGGCAAAATCTACCTAAACTCTTGCAGCCATTGAGATGTTGGAAAAAATTTCAAGTTTCATGCACCACAGTGCATAGAAATAAACAAAATAATATTAACAAAAATAGCACAGCGCATATGGAACGCTGTTTAAAAGTCTTCTAGTGTCTGAAGGCGTGATGAACTAACTGCGCTGGCATTCACTCACTCATTCATTCATTCATTCGTTCGTTCATTCACAAGCCTTATTCTGAAGCTAATATTCACTCTGCACGATTGAACACCCCTCAGTGCTTTTGGCCAGGGGTAACTTCTCTCAACAGAGGTGCAGAAAATGCTTCCAAAGGTGCCTGTATTTGGGGCAAAGTTCAATTGTATCGTTTCTTCCTATGTGTTTCCAGCGGCCGCGGCTGGAGAGGAAGAGCCGTGCGGGGCGACCGGGGGAAGTGACTTCCCCCTTGTGATCACAGAATGTCGTCTTGGCCACGGTAAACATTCAGCCTTTAAATGAAAAGGCGGGGGGGGGGGGGGGGGGGGGGGGGGGGGGGGGGGGGAGGGGTGGTGAAATCACTCCCTGGCCGTCCATCTCGCTGGAGACATCTTACCCGCCAGCCAAACTTTCTCCATCCACCTGGGTAGGTCGGCCGCGGAAACGCTGCCCGACGGGGCAAGGTAGGGTCCTCCGGCGGCGCGTCCTGCCTCACCCAGCGTTGCCTTTGGGGCTACCAGAAGCATTCGCGCTACGGCACTCAGAGAACAAGCTTCTCGTTTCCATTCGGTCGTTTCCGTCGGGAATTGCGGCAGCGGCAGGTCCTGGGCGTGGCGATGCCCAGAAGAAGCTCAGATTCCTAGCTTTCTTGCTTCTGGCAAAGCTTCCAGCCCCGAAGGGGAGAGTGACCAGCCGCCCAGGACCCGGGGGACCGCTGGCGGACCAGACCCGGCGGCCGGGGCAAATCGCCCAGACGCGAGGCTGGGTGCCCTGTGCGAGTGCGCTTCTGCCCCCTCCGCGCGCGGCTGGAGGCGGATCCCCTTCCCCGCACTCAAGTCCTTATATGCACCGGTTGTAGCAGCCTGCGTTCCTCCGGCCCCACCAGTAATGAATGGGGGAGGGAAGGGCGTCGCTTTTTGCCCCCTGCATTTTTTTTTTTTTCTTTTCAGTGCTGGAGCATTTGAACCCTTCTGAGAAACCGCCCAGATGCGATTGCATGGCCATATTTCTGTAGCGCATGGCTTGGGCACACAAAAATGTGTGTCTCCGAATAGTGCCGCTTCCCCTACGATAAGCACGATGGGGCTCGGAAACAGCTCTTCCCAAGCAGCCGGGTTAGCCCGCAAACACCGGCGGAAGGGTGCCTTCCCCTCCCCCATCTACGCTGCTGCAGAGGGACCGGGTCAGGAAGCGTGGCCTCTCCCGAGTCGGAGACCACGCCTCCTCCGCCTCTCCACTCCCCCCCCTCCCCGCCTTTACTCCTCCCAGGAAGCGATGATAGACAGTTCTGTGTGGTTCTCCACCCCCACCCCCAGCTGAGTGGAGGAGTTGATGTGTCTCATTATAACAGCCAATGCAGCCGCCATCCACGCACAAGCCAAGAAGCATGGCCCATTTAAATACACCCACGCAGCCCGAGCGCCCTTAGCCGATCGGGGCGCGCAGCCCACACGCATCGCGGCTCCCGGCGTGGAGATCCACGCAGGTTGGGCTCCCGGACCCGGCGGAAAGGCGCGCGGAGAGGACCGGGATCCGGCGCTGTGGATCCCGTGTGGGCGGGGGGGCTGGGCCCTGGGGCCTTTGGCGCGACACCCGCATGAAGACGCGAGTGAAATAGACCAAGGTGGCATTTCCACGGGAGAACCTGCGGGGTGGTTTTGGTCCATTTCTCCGGCGAAGAAGTAGACATGGCGAGCGACTCCCCGGCTCGCAGCCTGGATGAGATCGATCTCTCGGCTCTGAGGGTGAGCGAAACAGGTTTTCTGATTTTTCCCGGTGATCTGGGTCAGGGTGAACGCGCTCGCTGTGTGAATCGGGGCTGGGGTTGGTGGGGTAGAGGCGGGCAAATACGAGACGGAGGGAACCTCGAGTCTCGTTTGGATCTGGGAGCAGCTGCGGTGCTCTCGGCTGAGTCCCCGCGGCAGGGGCTGTGCGGTACGTGGTTGTGGTCGAGAACCCCCTGGAAGCGCGGGGAGCTCGTGCCAGTTTCATCTCGGAGCGGTGTGAGCGCGTTCGAATGAAAGGCTCGGGTGTGTGTGCGTGTGTGCGTACACAAGCCCTGGGCAGCCGTCTCGGGCCAAGGCGCGGAAACCTGACTGTCTCTTTCTGCAAAAAAGGAGAACCCCAAGTGTATAAAGGCACTGGCCCCCCCACGTTTTCTAGCTACCTGCAAGATGACACGGGGAGCCTGGCGGTCCCCACCGAGCGAACCTGCCTCTCCAGGCGGCAGCTATTGCTATGCTGGTCTTGTGGGTGGCAACTGCCTCCCCTTCCCCCTTTCTGCCTTCCGAGCCCGGACTCGTCCTCCGCGCCGTCTTCCAGACCAGCCTGCCACTCACCCTTATTTATGGTTCTAACTCAGCCCTGCCTGTGCTTTCTGACTTCGTGGCTGTGACATTTCAGTTTTTATGGCTGAACTTAAGCAGGTGGAAGGGATGTGTTCTCTGCTTTTCCCCAATCAGACCGGGACTCCCGGGAGTGTGTGTGTGTGTGTGTGTGTGTGTGTGTGTGTGTGTGTGTGTGTGTGGTTTCCCTGTGTCTTTGGCCAGTCCTTTGTGGAGCACTTACCAGCTCCAGCCCCACTGAAGGTCTGCGTTTACCTTCACGTGAATAGCCTCAGACACCGTTTCATTGTATTGACTAAGACATCACCCATATAGAATCCATTTTGCTGTTGTTTTGAGACCAGAATACCAGGAATCTGAGTGCAGCCTCGACGCCTCCCCACCCCCATTCCCCGATCCCAATATACTCCTTCGGGGAAGGGGGCAGAGCTTTCTTGCCATTTTAATTAGATGTTGCCTCCTGGGAAGAGGGTGAGGGTTGGGGGATGGGGGGTGGCAACAGCAGCGGGGGTCTGAGGCGGATTGGACGCCAATTTAAAGGCGGCTTCTTCCTCTCCTGAACCAAAAATAAAATAAATTAAAATACACACACCTGCATGTACATGATGCATGGAAGGTCGGTGAGAACAAATTGATGGTGGCTGTCAACACAGGAACACGCAGGAGGACGGGTGAAGCTTGCAAGTTCACACGCCCTCCGGAGGGAACACATTGTTAGATTGATGCTAAACCTTGAGGTTATAGTCCTGAATCCTCAGTACTTCTCCGGACATTGCCTACTTCTCGACGGTTAAGGAGCTGCCTTTATGGTCAACGTGTCACTTTTTCTTTAGTCTCATTAATCCTCTCTCCCTACCTACCCCCCTCTTTTTATCTCCTCCTTAATCCTGGCATCCAAGAGGTGAGGTTTCTGCAAGGCAGTCAAGGGGTTGAGAAGGAACAGAGATGCCATTTGTAACTGGCTTTTTTTGATAGTTGGGTAGCAAAAGCTCATTCATGCGTTATTACAGTAAACTGTCTATTTCCCTGGCGCCGAAATGCCACATGCAGAGCGGGGTGGGGGTTGGTAACAGGGTGGGTGCTTTGGCTGAGTCTGTGGCTTCCTGCTTTACAGATTGTGCATTTGCCCTACTTTCTGCGCTGGGAGTTGCTGCCAGCTGGTTAATCAGGTGAATGGGTGGTCCAGACTTCAGGGAGGGGAAGGTGGCAAAGGCCAGGGAAGGCGTCTGAACAATGGGTCAGGTTTACGATTCCCCTGAGCCAGAATCTTGGGGCTAGCTCCTCTAATGGAAAGTGCCCTGATGTGATTTTAAGTCCTGCTTGGCGGGAGGTGTCTCTCCTGGTTTTTCCTGGGGAAGGTTTTTCTGAGATACTGAGCTCAGAGCCTGCAGGCTTGTGAGCAACCAGGAGGGCTCACCGGCTGGCCTGGAGTGCGATTCACACATGGGAAACCTCCAGAGAGCTGTATTTTGAAAATATATCTTCGCAGGATGCACTGAAATTGCTCTTTGTGGCTTGGGCTTAGTGCTCTGCCAGTGCATTTCTGCTTGCAGGAGGTGTGGAAAGAGGGAGGGCCCTGGCCAGCCCAGGAGATTGGGGAACTGCTGGCTGAAAGATGAAAATGCAGATGTGGGGACAGTTTCAGGGCTGGGGTCTGCAACCGGTTTTGTTATGGGTGAGGTGAGCATGCCAGGAGTGGGGCCAAAAGGCAGATAGGAGATCTCTACAAATCAGAGGGCAGATCCGCTGTCTCTGTCTTCCCCAATTAGGAGAAATGGGTTCACCTAGATGAGAGGGCTCATTGGTTCCTAAACTCTCAGTAAAGCCCGCCTGCTGAGAACCTGCAGGGAATGCCTGACCCCTGAAATGCTTCCAAGGTCAGTGGCTTCTAAGAGAATTTGCTGCAGCCTTACCAGCCCCTTGCTGTTTCGGTGGCTCTTTAATGTACGCAGTCAATGCTCTTTTTGTAAACCTTGTGCTCAATGCATTAAAAGCGGATCCTGTCTGAAGAGGCCTTTTTCCTTCTCATTTTGGGGGCTTATTGTTCTCAGTCAGTGATCCCAGACTGGATCCCGTCTAAATTTTCCCCAAATAGCAACAATGCATAACTTAAACCAGAGCACCCAGTGATAGCACTGATCATTTAAATTATGCAAGATTTGGATGGTTGTTAAAAGTCCGATAAAGCAGGATCTTTGGTTAGGACAGAGATGGTCTTAATACAGTATTATTAGTCCTGATTTTTAGAGCTCTGGATAAATTAAGTTTTGGGGGAGAGTGATGAATTCAAAGATTTAGAGCTGGAAGGAAATTGTAGAACACTTAAGCCACTCCTGTCATCTAATACTTGGGAAGCTGAAGCCCAGGTAAGTGAAGCCTGTCGCCACCCAAGGTCACACAGCCCCTGCCCTCTTCCCTCTTAGGCAGCTTCTGGAGAGTATCTAGGTTTCCTCATTCGAAGCTCTTTTCTCTAAGTCGCATTGTCTGTGGTTGAATCAGAAATCAATAATACATTTTCTGTCTGATCACACAAAAAATGGCAGAGGAATAATTTCACCATGTGTCATGGAATCTTATATTCAAGAATGAAGTGCTTTATGCAGGTAACCTCATAATACATAAGCTTTGAAGCTTTAAGGTACCTTTCGAATTCATCTTGTCCAACCCTCCCTCAATTCCTCCTCTGCAGGGAAATGACTGTCTAAATTGTCTAGGACAGATGGTTGTCCTGTGTGATACCCGCTCTCCGCAACCCATCTCCATCTGAACATGCCCCAGGGGTCACCTAGACATACACATTATTCATATGTCTCTGCACGTGATGTTTATAGCTTCTATGTATGTTTTGTGTAATCTGTGCGGATACTTATCTAAAATACTAGAGGCCCGTTGCACGAAGATTCTCGCAATAGGCCTTCCTTCCCGTGGCTGCCAGTACTGGTTTTCCTCCTGCACCCAGGACCCAGGCCTATGGTCCGGTTACAGCAGCAAGGATTGGCTTCTCTGCTCCGGCTGCAGTGGAAAAGCCAAGTCTTCAGTCTTCAGACATCTTCAGTCTTCATACATCTTCAGTCATCGTCAGTCTTCGCTCTGTGCCTGCATATGCAAATTAACTGCCATCTTTGTTGGCTTAATTTGCATACATATCCTGGTTGGCTGGGGGATGTAGCGGAGTGACACCAAATTTGCATGTTTCTCTTTTATTAGGGTAGATTATGGATATAAACAATTCAGTGGGTATATGAAATGTGTGTATACATATAGGCTACAGAAAACATTCTACTCACTCAAACCCAGGGCTTGAGTCACTCTTCCTTGGAGACATCACTGTATTAAAAGAAGTGAAATTTGTCACAGTATGCTTTATTTCATAGGAGGTGAGATCAGCCAGAAAGCTTTTTGGAGATTAGCATATATCTGAATCCGAGCACTTTGGCTGTCCTTAGCTTGGCCCAAAGAGTAAGGCATTCAAGGCCAAGCTTGGTCATTGCTGACTTCATACTCAAGTTTCTGCCAGGACTCACACTCACTTTTCTATTTGAATAGAATTAGATGACCTCTGCTTGTCTTTTCCCCAAACCCTCACTCGCTTCTGGGCCTCGCTATTTCTTTCTCCAACAAAACCTAGAATTTAAGGGGTGGCGGGAGGTTGAAGAGAGTAAAGGGGGAGATCAAGGGTGATGGTAAGAGCCTTGACTTGGGTTGATGAACACAATACAATATACTGATGATGTATTGTAGAATTGTACACCTGAAACCATTATAATTTTATTAACCAATATCACCCTAATAAATTCAACAAAAATAAAAATCCCTAGATTTAAAAATTGACTTCCGGGAGACTTGCATACATCTTTCCCACTATACTTTTTGTGCTTGAGTTATAAATGGTGTACAGTTTTCTCTTTGCCTGGTCACTAGGTCAGAAGTTTGGTCTTGCTCATCTTTGAGTCCTTAGTCCCAGTTAGAATAAATGAATAAATGCATGAATGAGTGAGTGACTGCATGGAGTGAACCGAGCACTGAGTTCTGTGTTCATGTCTTACTAGCTGTGGAATGATCACCATTGCTTGTCTTCCTCATACACTGGTTTCAGAAGTTAAATTATTTATAGCAATGCTCTGAAAGCTATAAAGCACTATACCAAAATGCTAGACCATGATTAAATAGAATTCTGTGAGAAACTTGATTCTATCAACATTTGATCCCAATAATTACACTTAATTGAGAGTGATCCTGAGGAAAATATTCTACAGCTTTTCAATAATATTTTTTCCTTTTTGTTTCAGTATGACCTTGTATGTTTCTCTGATGGCCTGGGTTAACCTTTGACCTAGTATCAGCATTTATTACATATGAGGTGAGCTCAGGCCAGAAGCTTTTGGGAGATTAGCACATTTCTAAACCAGTATCAATATCAGCATTATTCATTAAATAAAACATCCTAATTTTTCTTAAACTTTCCCTCCTTTTCATGGATTAACTATTATTCAACTAGAAACAGCTTTATTATGCCTGTACTTTTTCAAAGTTTGTGTTTGGAGAGGTTGGGGGAGTGGCACACTATTAGTCCAGTGTTTAAAAGTTTAAAATATTCTGGTCAGAGGTCTCATGGGACTTAAAGAAACCTTGAATCATTGTTAATTTATTACCTATGATCACTTAAATTTGTTGTTAAGTGTGAGTTTAGTAAAGATGCAGGAATTGATTAACAGTATCTTAAAATTAAGTCACCATAACAGTTTCAAATTAGAAATATTTGTTGTATTTTAGCTTTACTAAACAGGTGTTTTCTTTGCCTTGACATTGCCTCATAATAAAATAGGGGGTAGTGATAGTTATCAGAACATTAGAGAAATCTGCATAATTGTTTTCGGTATTTATTATTAACTGGAGCAATCTTAGTACAAAAGCTAATATAAGTCATGGTGTGCTGTTTGCATAATTATCTACTTAGGAGGTCATGGAATATTTTGTTGATGAAAGAAAATGCAGGGTTTTTCCTTCACGGAAATATCACATTTTCCCCTTTATCTTTAAGGCTCTTTGAAATCTTGTCATTCTGAGTCTTGCTGGTTGTCGCTTTCTTCTTTCTGTGTGTCTACCCTGCAGTTAACCTTCCGCGCCCTTCTTGTTCTATGCCATTCCTTCTCTCAGTGATAATGGTTCTAAAGTCCACACAGCTTTGCACCACTGGGATTGAATCATGGCTGCCATGCCCAGTTGGGCATAGCTCATCTCAGAGTCTGTGTTTCTGATAGCATTTGGGATAATTTGTGCTCAAAAGATGATTTGATGTCAAACGGGGTCTTCTATTTCTGAGGGGGAAGTTGCTTTCTGAGAACAGGGCCTGAACTAGCAGTGTGCTGATAATACCAGAAAAATCTGGTGATATTTTTTGAATGAAATGTTATTCTGCACATATAAATATAAGGTTCCTAGTAGAGAGAGAGGAAGGACTTAAATAGAAAATGTTGGATGAATTCTGTTTGCAACTTCTTTCATTCTGGTAGAAAGCTTATTTCCCTTTAGAGAAACATGATTCTCTATTCACTTCCCATTTGCCCAGGCTGTCTCTGGTTGTCTCAAGGGGGTGCCTTGAAATTCTCAAAGCACATTTTATTCCACCCCAATCTTAAAAATCCTTTTTAATAGATACTGTCTCCACCCCTCCCCACCATCACTGCAGTTACTATTATGACAAAACTTGGTTCCTAGGCTTATGCCACCAGCCTTCTCCTCACTGGTGTCCCTACACTTCGGCCATGCGAGTCTTCCAAAAACCCTCTTCAGCAAAACGCCAAGACCAGTGCTCATTCATCTAGGTAGGCCTCCCACCTCATATTGCAGTTTTAGTGACCATCCCTTCACTCCTGCCACCTGGGACAACTTCTTTCTTCCCTTGGATGCGCTTTAGGGGAGAGCCCTACCTTATTCTTTTCTGAACGTACTACCCTAACACTGTATGCCACTCATATGCCACCTTTTCCACAGAATTGTCCCTGGTTTCTCTCAGATAGAAGTTATTCCTTCCACTTATAAACCCTCTCAGAACTGACCTCACAACTCCTTTAGGACATTCAGAAATTCCTATCTTGGATTATCTTCACTGCTAGACAGTAAGCTTCATGAAAGCAATGCATATATTTGATCTTCTTAGGAATCCCCACCAGGATGACCTCTGGGGCTTTAGGGCCCAGAAAATATAGATTGTGAATGGGAGTATGAAGACGGATGAATTGTTGCCCGACTGGTGTGGTTCAGTGGTAGAGTGTTGACATATGAACCAAGAGGTCAAGGTTCAATTCCCAGTCAGGGCATAGGTCCGGGTTTGTTTCTATCTTTCTCGTCCTCTCTGAAATAAATAAAAAAAGATTATGTTTTTTTTAAAAAAGACTGATGAATGGTTAAAAATTTGTTTAGAACTTTTTAAAAGCTTTTTCTAGTTCTCAGTATAAAAGCAACATAATATGGTCATTGCAGAAAATGTGGAAAATGGAGAAAAAGCAAAAAGAATTCATGATTCCCAATAACAAAATATACATTTTGTATATGGCTTAGTGATTTTTTTCTATGTATAGCTAAGTAGGTAACTTTAAAAATTAAGATCATGTCACATATTTATCTGCAACCTGTTTTTTAAATGTAATAATCAGATTCTTTGCACGTATTAATGTTTTGGGGTTTTTTTTATGGCACAATTTAAAAAACCCTATCATGGAGAATTTTAAACTTACGAAAAAGTGGGAAGAATATTAGAATGCTCATATATTGCTGCTGGGCATATACAGTTGTATAGTTGTCAGTTCCTCAAAATGTTAAATATAGAGTTACCATGTAACCCAACAAGTCCACTCCTAGGTATATATTTAGAAGAACGTATACCACAAATACTTGTACACAAATGCTTAAGGTAGCATTATTCATAATAGCCAAAAAATGGGAACAGTCCAAATATCCATCAATTGCTAAATGAATAAATGAAATTGGAGTACATCCATACATTGGATATTATTGACAATAAAAGAAAGTGCTGATACATGCTATAACATGGATGAACCTTATGCTTAGTGAAAGAAGCCAGACACAAAAAAACCACATATTATATGGTCCCGTTTATTTTTTATTGACTTTATTGGGGTTATATGATTCCATTTATATGAAATGTCCAAAATAGACAAACCCATTGAGACAGAAAGTAGATTAGTAGTTACTGGAGCTAGAGGAGAGAGGAGGAGTGGGAAGTGACTGCTAATGTCCTAAAATTAGTTAGTGGTGATAGCTATTCAACTGTGAATATACTCAAAGTCACTTACAGACTTCAGAAGGGTGAATTTTACGGAATGTGAGTCAAATCTAAATGAAACTGTTCCTTAAAAAAGGACAGGAAGAGATTAACCAAAGAACATATATACATATATGAATAGCTGATGGACACAGAGAGTAGTGTGGTGAAGGCCTAGAGTGGGGTAAGGGGAAAAAGTGAGTTACAGCTGTCAAAAATAAAAAATAAATTACTAAAAATGTAGAGACAGAATAGTATAATGAAACCCCAATTTAACAGTTACCTACTCATGCCCAATCTTGTTTCTACACGCTCACCTATTTCCTGCCTTCATATTATTTTGAAGCCTCATATTATTTGTTTTTGTAATATTATTTTAGTATGCATCTCTAAAAGGTAAACTCCTTTTAAAGTTCCTTTTGTTAAAGTATTACATATGTCTCCTTTTTCCCCCCATTGACCTCTCCCTGGCCACTCCCACCTCCCAGGACATGCCCCCCAGTGTCTGTGTTGATTGGTTGGGCTTATAGGCATGCATATGAGTCCTTTGGTTGATCTCTTACCCCACCTCCAACCTCCCCTGCCTTCCCTCTGAGATTTAATGACCTGTTCAATGCTTCTCTGTCTCTGGATCTATTTTTGTTCATCAGTTTATGTTCATTATATTCCACAAATGAGTGAAATCATGTGATATTTATCTTTCTTTGACTGGTTTATTTTGCTTAGCATAATGCTCTCCAGGTCCATCCATGCTGTTGCAAATTGTAAGCGTTCTTTTTTTACAGCAGCATAGTATTCCATTGTGTAGATGAGCCAAAGTTTTTAAATCCACTCATCTGTTGATGGGCGCTTAGGCTGTTTCTAAATCTTAGCTATTATAAATTGTGCTGCTATGAACATAGGGGTGCATATATCCTTTCTGATTGGTGTTTCTGGTTTCTTGGGATATATTCCTGGAAGTGGGATCACTAGGTCAAATGGGAGTTCCATTTTTAATTTTTCGAGGGAACTCCATACTGTTTTCCATAGTGGCTGCACCAGTCTGCATTCCCACCAGCAGTGTATAAGTGTTCCTTTTTCTCCACATAAAAGATAAACTCTTAGAAATATATAACCACAATACTATTGTCATGCCCCAAAACTTAGTATGTAATTTTAAGTATTTTTTATGTATTCTGTCAGTGTTCAAATTTCTAATCATGTTTTTAATGATTAGCATTTTATTGAGGGCATATATTTAACCAATTTCTATTGACGAAGCTTTTGGGTATTTCCAACTTTTCAATTCTCATAAATAGTGCTTCGATAAACATCCTTAAGCACAAATCTTTGTATATATGCCTGTTTCCTTAGAATAACTTCTTAGAAGTGCTATTTACAATGAAAGTGTATAAATGATCTCTTGGGCTCTTGACATGGTCAAATTACCTCCCAATTTCCTGTGAGGTAGGTGCATATAATTTTCACCTGAGGCTTAGAAAAATCAATTAATTTACTAAAGGTCATAAGGTAACTAACTAAATGACCAAGCTTACAACTGACCTGCCCCAAAGCCCACGTCCATAGTAACTCAACATAACTCTTATTTGACTTATGGATCTTATCAAGACATCAGACTTTCTCTGGGGTTCACAGATTTTCCAGAAGCTTTGTGTTTGGGACACAAGATTTCCTTGATGAGCACAGTGAGTGAGGTTTTAAGAGTTATTTCTAGGCAGTTTTTCCTTGCGATCTTGTTTTTAATACCAAGTTCAGTTTAGAACATGTTAATTGTTCTTTTTATTGCCTAAAACCCTAAAAGCATAAAATGCAAACCATTAAGATTAACAGTGACTTTCTTGTACATTGTATATATGGGATGTTTACATTTAATCTGTTATTCTCTTTGAAAAAACACCCAGCAACTGTGTATGGGAAGACATGTGGAATCAGACTCAAAGGTTTCCATTTTTTAAGAATTTGACAACACCGCGTTTGTGATTATCACAGAAGACAACTAAAGCAAAGGCCATCCTCAAGCCATTATCTATCTTGAGTTACACTTTTTAAAAATGTATATAGACATTTTAAAATCACAGTGGAGAAAATGGAAGATGGAGTTGTCAGACAGAAGAGTAAAGCACCCTGTGTTTTGAACCATCATCTACTTTCCTCCTAGTTTATAAGTAAGAAACTATTAAAACCAACACAACTTTGTGGTTGTCAATCTGACAGAGATTAATTGCCTTGATTTACCAGATTTTATAACCTCGTTTAAAATACCTATAAATTATTTCTTTCTACAGTGAAAATCCAGAGCTTCCCATGGACATGGCTTCATCATTTCTACTTCTAGGTGTTGTGTGTGTGTGTGCATGTGTGCATGTTTTAGCTGCCTGTAATAAAATTATAGCAGTTTAGTGGGTGGAATAGGTTGTAAGCAGTAATTGCAAATTTTATTTAAATAATAATAATAATATTTAGCATTTATAGAGCACTTTATATCTTCGAAGTACTTGCAAACATTATCTAATTAAATATTTTCTCTGATTATAAACTGGATATAAATGCACTTAAATCCAGAACGGGGTCATGAGAAAGGTATGCATTAGAAAGTCAATGCCAGCTATGCTTTAGAATCCTATGCAATGATGGGAGACTCTGGGATTCTGTTGGGTTGTTTTGTATACCCTTTTGTTTAACCTGGTGGTAGATTTATACACACACACACACACACACACACACAGTGTCCCAAAAAAAATATATCCACACTTGGAATAATTATTAATTTCATTGTTTCTTCCTTTTCAGATTTAACCCATTGGAAATAATAATTATTCCAAGTGTATGTACAGTGTTTGGGACACCCTGTGTATTCACCTTATACCTCTGTTTGATTTCTGGTCATTAAGGTCTGAGTGTTGATCATTGCCCTGGTCCTTACAGACAGTGAAATATAGGCAACATGGATAAATTTAATATGGGCTCTCTCTCTACACTTTGTGTCCTGCCCTCAGATGAAACTCCTATTAGTAAGTGAAATGAAGTGGGGGTAGCACAAGGAAGAATGGCTATGCCTTGTGGTTTTGTAATTTCTGATTAAACTGTACAGTAGGATACATCGTAAAGAAATGCATTGGAGAAATGAAACGTCTTTAGTTTAACTGTACTAATGACTTCTTGCTGTTTCAGACATGTGTCTCTATCTGTTGTCCCTTTGCACAATAGTCCTGTGTTGGCAATTTCAACAGTGCTTGGAGCAAGGACCTGCGTGGCTTACCCAGTAGGTAATAGAGGATTCTGCAGCTGACAGGTTTTCAGTAAATGTTATCCTGTGCATTGGGATTTCCTAAGAGCTGATTGCCGGGTTAACTGCTTAAAAGTGAGATTCTCGGGTCAGCAGCTTCCTGATCACCTCTTAGGCCCTGCCTCTCTGACCTACTGAATGAGAAACTCACAGATTGCTGGATGGGGCCCAGCAACCTGTGCTTGAAGAAGCCCCCCCCCAGGTAATTCTGATGTAATGTGGAGTTTCAGAATCACTGGCCTAATTGTTTAAAAGACCGTTTTCTTTCTTCTTATTTTTCATGCATGTTCATTTGTTCATGCAACATATATTTATTGAGTATCTGTTGTGTGCCTAGTATTGTGACAGAGGCTAAGGATATGGTAATGAGACACACTGTCCTCATGGATCTTAGTGCCTGATGAATGAGAGAAATGCATGGTGAAGAAATAATCATAAAATGGTTTACTAAATATAAGTTGCTTTGGAAAAACACAGAACATATCTGAAGAAGTTTGAGAATGTCTGAAAATGTTGCAGATTAGGAAATAGTAATTTATATAAGGTCACTGCTTTTTTCATAAGAGGTATAGCTTCACATTATGGAAGGCACATACTTTTAAGAATATGGAATTTAACAGTTTACATTAAATATGATAGGGATTGGAATTGTTTGTAAGAAAGGGGAATACCTGAAATGGAAAATCTACAACTTTCGATGGATAATCCTGAACTGTTCTTTGCATTGCCAATTTAAGAATTTTTTTTTTATTAGCAAGGTTATTCAGGGGGCAGAAAGCTCCACCCCCATGAAGTTGCATGGGTCTGGTGTTAATTTCCTGTTTTTCCCTATGGACCTGGAGGGATTCAGTGTAAAGCCTGAGGAGGTGCTGACATTTGCCTAGAATGTTTGAAGCCTGAAATCTTTGGGTTGTTTATTTTTTTGAGACTTGGAAAATGGGAGGGATAGTTGTACTCTAGACAGTCAGTTAAAGGATTTTTTTTACTGAGAAATCTCACAGAATATCCTTGTAACAACAATCCATAAACATCTCTTACTCAGCCACAAAGGTCCCATGTCAATATTGATTTTTATTTTATTTTTTTAAATATATGTTTTTTATTGATTTCGGAGAGGAAGGGAGAGGGAGAGAGAGATAGAAACATCAATGATGAGAGAGAATCATTGTTTGGCTGCCTCCTGCACATCCCCCAGTGAGGATCGAGCCCTCAACCCGGACATGTGCCCTAACTGGGAATCAAGCCATGATCTTTTGGTTCATAGGTTCACACTCAACCACTGAGACACACTGACTAGGCTCATGTCAATATTTAATCTATAGTTCTTAGGCGACTACTACTTATTCATGTATTTTCATATGGGGGAAGATCGATGATGATTATGATTGTTAAGGCAACTATGAACATAACTTGGTAATCCTATATAATGAAAGCCTAACATGCTCAGTGACTGTTCAACCAATCAGAGCATAATATGCTAATGTATGCTAAGGCTGCTCAACTGCTCGCTGTGACCACCAGGAGGCAGACTCTCCAACTGGTAGGTTAGCTTGCTGCTGGGGTCCAGCCTATTGGGACTGAGCAAGACAGGCTAGAGGTGCTCTGGAGCCCTCCCGTGGTCCCTCCATGGCTGGCTAACCTCCTGTGTCCCTCCCTGGCCCCGATCGTGCACAAGTGGGGTCCCTTGGCCTGGCCTGTGCCCTCTCACAATCCTGGACCCCCTCAGGGGATTTTGGAGAGCTGGTTTCAGCCAGATCCCATAGGCCAGGCTGAGGGACCCCACTGGTGCATGAATTTGTGCACCGGGGCTCTAATGAGCACATACAAAAATTTATTTCATACTCACTGCCAGGGAAGATGCTTTTGAGAAACTGAATTCAAAGACCCATCTTGGAAAAACTATTTTAAAGGGAAAGGAGATTGTTAAATAATCATCATTAGACTGGATACAAAAATGTCTCGTTAAAGATGATTAACTTTTTTGCAATATTGACAATTGGGGGACAGATCAAACTTTCTCAGAAGAGGTCTGAATATTATTAAAGTATCAGGGAATTGTGCAAGCATTGTAATCAGAATTGTTAATTACCCTCTAGATGGGACAGTGACTTAATTACCTTATTCAAAAAGTTCTCTCTGGGACAGTTTTCTTTCCAGTCAGTGGTGATATCTTAGGCCCCAAGGCAAGAACCCGGAGCAGCCATTTATGTAGTTGAAAGGATTTTTTTTAAGTTTGGGAGTCCTGGGGTTTTCAGATGAAGTTCTTAGAGACCAGAGACTGGGTAGCAGTGGAGCCTGCATGGTTCTGGTACTGGTGACCTACTCTGGAATGGTTCATAGGTCAAAGCCAAGTGTTTGTTGTTCCTAAAAGGCCACGCTGTGTTCTGTTTTTCCTTAAACTGGTGCCGCCAGCGCCAGTCAGAAAGAACTCAGTTTTCTTACCATGCAAACAAACAAAAGCAGGACCGTGCTTGCTCTCTTGGAGCTTAACACCCAGATGCTACTTTGGGAAGGAACATTGCACAGACTTTTTGGTCTGAACAATGTGTATGTTCTCTCTGTGAGTATTTTAAAGTCATAACTGGCGCTGGTATTGTAGTCATCGCTTCTTGAATATAAACTGTCTTTATTTTTGGAGAAGAACAGATGTAAAAGTGTGAAATACAGAAGTCTACACATTTTGGTGGGGGTCGGGGTGGGGAAGGGGAGGAGGAACAGTATTTCTTTAAAATCCTGGTAACACATCTTCGTTACTCCTTTGTTTTCCTTGAGTGACTGGAAATTAGCAAAGGAAATCTCCTGAAACCTGCCCAGCTGGGTACCTAAACCTCCGCTTCACTGATGGTTGCAGCAGAAAAAGTGCTAGCGGCTAATTAGCACAAGTCCTCAT
The DNA here is from genome assembly GCA_004026665.1 of Murina feae. Classification (NCBI taxonomy): domain Eukaryota; kingdom Metazoa; phylum Chordata; class Mammalia; order Chiroptera; family Vespertilionidae; genus Murina; species Murina feae. The sequence continues at coordinate 45,619 of PVJC01000534.1, forward strand.
TGCTAGGAACAAAATAAAACGGTTCCTGCCAGGGAGGGAGCCTTCCAGTGAAGAGAGGGGTTGTGCACATTCGGTGTCACAGGTGGGACACTTAATGTAAATCATGAACAACATCTTTCCGAGCTACAAAGGTGTCCCATGTCGATATGTAATCTACATTCTTAGGTGAACACTGCTTATACATGTCTTTTTACTTGGGGGAAGGTTGATGATGATTAAGATTGTTGAGGCAACTTTGTACACAGCTTCGTGGTTGTGCAAGGTCCAGATAGGGGTTTGTTTTCCAGATTGGAAGAATGTGAGCCGGGGGGGAGGAGACGGGAAGCGAGGTGTGCCTCTGTGTCAGCTCTCCCTGGGCCCACCCCTCCTTTATTTGGTGTGTATGTTTGTAAAATGTGCCTGGGGATTTCAAAGCAGCCAGGGCATTACTGTGACTATATCTGCCCCTTGAGACAAGGTCTGTTTGTCTGTTTCTTTTCTGTAAGCGGGGTCTCCTCTTTGTCGCTCATCACCTTGGCAATGCAAGTTGCATCAGATTCAAAGAGATAGTTCCCCAACTTTCTTTCCTGGTTCCTGGCTGTGGTTGCTGCCTTCTGTGAATCGCTGCTGGTTTGCACGATTCACAATTAGGATTTTGTCCCCGTGGAGACTGTTTAGTGTTCGAGGCACAGTGTCATCTGTCACGCTTGGTTCCCTGATAACTCCCCTTTGAGAAATGTTTCAGTCCAATTTTCTATGACCATTCGGTCTACATGGTTGGTTGGCGTTGCATTTTGATGCTGAATGATTTCAAATGAACATCTCTGACGATTTCTTTTCTAAACTTCGGTGAATTTTAAAATGTGAATAAATTATGAGGGCACGTGGAATGCCATAGTTCACACAACTGACAGTTAAAACTTGGTTCAGGCTATGCTACATGCCATCATAAATATAAATCTGGATTTAAAAACATACTGAGAATGTGGATAAACTGGAACTCCCATACATCACTGCTGGTGGGAATGTAAAAACGGTTAAGCCACTTTAGAGAACAGTTTGGCTTACTTCTGAAAAAGCTAAACATAAATTCATTGTAATAACCTAGTAATTGCACTTCTGAATATTACCCAAGAGAAATAAAAACATATGTCCAGGCAAAAACTTGTATATAGCAGCATTACTCATAGTAGCCAAAAAGTGGAATCACCCCAAATGTCTGTCAACCAATGAGGGGGAAACAAAATGTGGTGGGATCCATTGGAATACTATTTGGCAATAAGAAGGAACGAAATACTTGAAACAACATGGCTGTTATACTAAGTGAAAGAAACAGCACAAAAGATTTATGAACCTATTTATATAAAATGTCCTGAAAAGGCAAATCTGTAGAGCTAGAAAGTGGATTAGTGGTTGGCTAGGGCTGGAGATGAAAGCAGGGAGTGCTTACAAATGGGCATGTGGATTTTTTGAGGGTGATAGAATATGCTCTAAAATTGGGTAGTGGTGACCTGAGTGAATTTTATGGTATGTAAATCATACCTCAATAAAGCTGTTAAAATATAATATGCCTGAGACATTGCTTCATAGTTGGACCAGGTCCATACACTTTGAGGGCAAGTTCCCCAGGCAGGTTCCTCTGGTACTCCAGGGAAGGCCACTTCTTCGACATCTTGAGGGCTGGGCGCTCTGGTTCTGTCTTCTGCTTTTTACTTACCTTCTTGTCACCCCTTATTCTGAAGGGCTTCTCATGTTTTAGAAATATAATCTAACTAGGGGCCTGGTGCACAAAAATTTGTGCACTCGGGGAGTGGGGGTCCCTCAGCCCGGCCTGTGCCCTCTTGCAGTCTGGGACACCTCGTGGGGGATGTCCACCTGCTGGCATGCCTGGCCAGCCTGGGTGAGGGGCTGAGGGCCATTTTCAGGCTGCCCACAGCCCCTTCAGGGTTCGTGCACTGGGGGGTGGGAGGGCTGGTGAGTGCAGGCCTGGACATTTCCCACCGGAGGGCCCACGATCGCACACACCTGGTGGGCCCCCACCGCTGAGGGGACACACCTGGCGCAGAGCTGGGTGGCAAGCCAGGGGCGGATGCTGGTGCAAGATCCCTCAGTGGGGCCCTGCTGCTGAGCTAACACACCCGGGGTGGAGCCGGGCAGTGGACTGGCTTTGGATTCTCCACACTGTGCAGCAGACGCTCCTGCACGCCCTGTGGAGGCCCCTGGGGGGCAGATGAAGGTAGCGGACCCTGGACGGGTGCTCCCACACGCCCTCAAGGAGGCCCCTGGGGCAGAGCCAGGCAACAGACCCAGGACAGGTGTTTCTGGACACCCCTCAGAGGCCCCCAGGGCGGAGCCAGGCAGCAGACACAGGACGGGCACTCCTGGACACCCCAAGGAGGCCCCCCGGGGGGCAAAGCCAGGCAGCAGACCCAGGATGGCTGCTCCTGCAAGCCCTGTGGAGGACCCACTCTCCCGCACGCCTGGTGGAGGCCCCCGGGGGGCAGAGCCAGGCAGTGGACCCGGGACGGGCACTCCTGGATGCCCTGAGGAGGCCCCAGGCTGGACCCCCCCCACACTGAGCTGACACACCTGGCACAGCTATGCCGGCCGTGGAGGCTCCAAGTGCAGAGCTGCCCTGCCAGCTTCCATCTTGGCTGGGTTAATTTGCATACAGCCGCTCTGATTGGCTGGTGTGCGTGGCTTAGGTGTCTCGGGTAATGGTCAATTTGCATATTACTCTTTTATTATATTAGATAATTTCCTTCAAGGGAAGGTATATAAGATATATAACTTATCTCCCCTTGCAGAAAAAGGAGGACTTTGATGCCAGGACTAGAAGAACTATTCCTCTCTGAACCACTTCCCATTTTGTGTGTTTCACACTGTTACTCACCTTTGCTGTTAGGCCTGCTGTTCTCTGTGCCCAGGAGTCTCCTCCAGTTCCTATTGTTAACAAATGATTGATTTGTCTCCTCACCTCTTCCTCCAGGGGAGACTGCAATTTTCACAAAGGCAGAGCTTATGTTTTGTTTTTATCGTCATATCTATTCATTAATGAGGTAGTTTCTCGTGACTTTAAAGTTATAAGGCTAAACTCCTTAATTTCTCAAGACCTTCTAGGGTCTAACCAGTCCCTACTTCTTTACAGTATCAGCAACCACCATGCTACTCCCTCGCCATACACTAACCTAGTGCTTTTCAAACTGTAATGAGTTTTGGAGTGAGTTTAATGGGTCGCAATCAGCTTTTGGAAAAAATTGACTTGAATAAAGTAGAAAAATGTTACTCTACACGTATTGTATATGTGTGTGTGTTAGGCCATGTGGAGAATGTATTTATTACAGGGTATGGAGACTAAAAGCTCGAAGTTCACTGCTCTAGCTCAGTCCGTAGGACTCATAGGACTTAACTAGAGGGATTTTAATTTGCAAATTCTAGTTCTGTGAGTAAAGCCTGGGCCCAATAATCCGAACCTCTGTGGCTTCACATAATTTGGGTGCATGTGGTCTGCATTTTAAGAAACTAGAACAAACCGCAGTTCTGACATCCACCTGTCTGATTCAGGCCTCTTGATCATTTATTAAACGTCCCCTAAGAGCTGAGGAGCATGGGGGCCTGAACGCAGCGCTGAGCCTGAGATAGTCCAGCTACAAGACAGATAGTGCATGTGGCTGCTGCTTCTGCCTGGGACTCCCCACCCCCCATCTTTGCTGCACTATCTCTCTGAGAAAGAGCTACTCACATTTCAGGTTTAATTTGGAAGAATTAGATGTCTTCTGCTGCTTTTTATGAAGGTCCGTAACATTGGGGATCTGCGTAGAGATTCAAGGAAGATGTGATGCTAAAAGGAGCTGTGGCCACTTGAGAGAGGGAATCTCCAGCTTTGTGGGAGCAGAGCAGTGGAGCTCTAGGGGTGACAGTGCAGGATTGAAAGGGTCAGTGGCCAAGGAGGAATGCGTTGCTGGAAATTGCAGGAACCACCATGGCCACAGAGCACAACTGGGTGGGGGCAGAGCCAATGACCAGTGTGGCCATCCCCCAGGCTTGAATCGTCTTGGACGTCATAAGAGACAGAGAAAAAGCCATGCATGCTGTCATACTATGCACAGAAAACTGCAAGGAGCCGCCCCAAGGCTTTTTCTGTCCTGTGTGCCACTGTGAGGGTGGGGAGGCCCTTCCTTCCCAGCAGGTGGGAGACAGTAGAATGCCCATGAAATCAGTGGTGACTGAGCAGTGTTTAGCTTTTGGGGGCTGCTGGTGCCAGATGCTGAGTGAGGGGCTGGCAGGCAGGTGGGGCACTCTAGTGGCTGGCCCGGTTAGGGCAGAGCTTTGGTTCTCCTCTTTGCAGTTCCCAGAACTTGATGTGGTCAAGGCACCAAGTCTAAGGTCTTGCCAATACGTAGATGCACCCAACACTGATCTGAAGCATAAATTATATAATTAATAATAATACCAGTATTCATAGCTAATATTCTTTGTCACCACTTGTCACACAAAATATACTTAGAAAAGGTACTGGGCCAATTATTTTAAAAGTCTGGTCTTATTAATGCACTCGTTTTATGATATGTGCAATTATTCTTCTAATTTTGTGGATGTGGAAACTGAGAGCTAGGTTAAGTGACTTGTTGCGAGTGATGGAGCTGGCTTTGAACCCAGGTTGGTCTGGTTTTGAAAGATGATCTGTAAGCATTGTGCTATTGCTGCTTCCTATTCTCTAAATATATGGTGGAGATACTTTTCTAGTGGTGGAACTACTACCTGCTCTCCAGGGCAGTGTATTCCTGACTTGGGAGAGACTTGCAAATTTGCATTTTTTGATTGGAAATTTATGTGCTGGGGATAGAATGAGGCTGGGATTAAACCTGGGTTCCAGCCCTGCATCCTGTCCAAGTCAGGATATTGAATTCATTCACTATGAGTGATTTTTGGACAGATGTGGATAGATCCACACACTCTCCCTTTTATAAAGGTCCTGATCAATCCATAAAAACCCCTGTTACTGCCTGGCTGGTATAGCTCAGTGGTTGAGTGTTGACCTATGAACCAAGAGGTCACGGTTGATTCCTAGTCAGGGCACATACTCAGGTTTCTGGGTCAATCCCCAGTAGGGAATGTGCAGGAGGCAGCCGATCAATGATTCTCTGTCATCATTGTTGTTTCTCTCTCTCTCTCTCCCTCTCCCTTCCTGTCTGAAATCAATAAAAATACATTTTAAAAAATTTAAAAAAATCCCTGTCACTAAGATGCTTTCTTATGAAAAGCCTATCAGTCATAATTAGTTCATCATCTAGAACCCCAAGACTACTCTTCATTAAATATTAATCTCTATTTTATTCTTCTTGTTTGGTTCATACTATTTATATCACCTGCAGCTGTGTTGTTTTAGAATTATCTACCCATGTAGCCATTAGTGTATAAATTATAAGCTTCTTAAGGACAGGAAGAGTGTCTGCTTTACCTCTGTGTCCCGTTGTATGCCTAACACATAATTCAGTGTAGGGTACATTCTTAGAGTGACCCTGTTTGGATCCTGCAGCCCCATTTCACACTGTATGGATAGGGGACTGGTTTTAAATTTTGTGTGTTTTCAAATGGTTAGAGGGAGAATTGTGATATTGGGAAATTAAACCTGAAGAAAGTGCAATGACTCCTGAGAATTCAAAAAAACCGGTGCCCCAGGCAGCCATGGGACTTAATGTCAGCGTTATTTGAAACCTGCTAGGGTCCTAAGAAGTTCAACTGTGAAGTTCAACGGGAAGAAGCAGAAAGGGGCTCCGAAATGGTGAAATGGCCTTTAATTATTGCTTGTCTATTTCCCCTCAGACTTTAAAGTGGTTCATTAACACAACAGACCATACACATCTTTATAATTATGCACAGGCTTGGTAAATGAGACACAGGTGAATTTTTATTGGCAACAAGTCAGTGTGAATGTACAGCAGTTATATTCCCACTTCCGTTCCCTGGACTCTAAAAGGCAATGTGTGTGGGGCAGCTTTACCAGGGAAGGCAGGACAAAGGGTGTTGTGTGACATCACGGTGTGGACAGCTAACTAACTAATTAGATGGTTATCGATCCCTTGGATTTTCTCAGTACCTATCATTCATGGCACATGGTAGGCACCCAGATATGTTGAATGAAGTCATCTGGAACCTTCTAAGTTTCCTTTTGAGAAATGTATAAAAGAGAAAGATACTCTCTCTCCCTAACCAAGGGGCATCAGATGAAGTTCAAGGATCGCCTCTTGGTGTGGCAGCAATGACACATGGATTTCGGTTGTCTATTAGGGGTTGGGAATGATGGGACCAGTCTTTTTTTAAAAATTTTTGTTTTATTGCTTAAAGTATTACAAAGAGTGTTAAATAAGTCTCCATTTTCCCCCTTGACCTTCCCCCCCTCCTCCCTACTCCCCAGTGTCTTGTGTCCATTGACTATGCTTATATGCATGCATACAAGTCCTTCAGTTGATCTCTTAACTCCCCCCGAACCCTCCCGAGCCTTCCAGCTGTAGTTTGACAGTCTGTTCAATGCTGTTCTGCCTCTGTATCTGTTTATGTTCACCAATTTCTAATGGCCTTTATTATCCATAAAGAAGTGAGATCATGTGGATGGGACCAGTCCTGACAGTAGACTCACTCTTGCATCCCTGACTGCCATGGGTTAGAGTTATCCATGTGGCCGGGCTGGTCTGGGACAGAAGGAAGGACTGAACTGTTTCTCAGAGGTGAAGGTGCTGGTCTAAATCCCAGAATATCTCAGGAAAGGTCACAGATATTAGTCTAGAACTACGTCTTGGGGGCACAAGGAAAAAAAAATCTTTTTTCCTCTGCCTTGGTGGACCTTTGTCTATTTTTTGTTTGTTTATTTTTAGCTTCTAAATATTGATTAGCATCAGCAAGTGCTCACTGGCTCTTGTGGTCCCTTTCTTATAGCTGTAGCGGAATAAAGCCCGTGGTGGGTCAGTGGCATTCTGGGAACTGAGCAAGGCAGAGGTGGAACTTCTTTCATCAGGTCTGCAAAGTACAATTCAGCAACAAAAGCTATCGTTGCATCTCCATGTTCTCTGCTGAGTCCCGCCTGCTGAGTGTGGGCACTATTTTCTTTTACAAATGCGGACTGTTGCACTTTAAATAATTACCTGATATGATGGTAATGGACTCTGGCTTCATTGGGTAGAATCTTTGAAATCAAGTGTCTTAGGTTGATTCTTCTTTTCTTGGGTTATAATAAGTAGAAATTTCTGTTATAAACATAGAATTAATAAATTTGAAGATTTTACTGGTGTAGGCTTCGGGGCAGTAATAAAGGAAGAGGGGAACTTGCATGGATACAGCCGCACTTGGTTTCCTTCTTTTTGAGGTGATTTAAGATTTGACATCCTGGCCAACTGACCCTAAGGGGACAAATCTGTGGGAGGATGGGAAGGGATGCCCTGTGGGAGGGTGGGAAGGGAAGCCCTGTGGGAGAATGGGAAGGGATGCCCTATGGGAGGGTGGGAAGGGATGCCCTGTGGGAGGGTGGGAAGGGATGCCCTGTGGGAGGGTGGGAAGGGATGCCCTGTGGGAGGATGGGAAGGGATGCCCTGTGGGAGGATGGGAAGGGATGCCCTGTGGGAGGAATGGAAAGGATGTTGAGACGAAGCAGATTTGTGCTGAAATGTTCAAATCTTCAGCCTGTTCTCAGCTCTTCTAAAATCAGTGTAAAATCAGGGGTCCTCAAACTTTTTAAACAAGGGGCCAGTTCGCTGTCCCTCAGACCATTCGAGGGGGCCAGACTATAGTTTAAAAAAAAACTATGAATAAATTCTATGCACACTGCATATATCTTATTTTAAGCAGGACAGGCAGCGGCGGCAAAAACACCCGGCCTGTGGCCCTGCGGGCCGTAGTTTGAGGATGCCTGGACTGTAAATGAATGGTGATCGCCTCTGGTGTCTGATTAGGACTCTCCAGATGCCACCTTGGTGGTGAATGCAACCAGAACATTTTTGGCAATCCCTCGGAGAGTAACCTGTAGGGGAGGTGACTGACGTAATTTGATTGGGCTCATTTGTAAACTTGTGGCTTATCTCAATTGTTTTCAGAGTCACAGGAAGCAGAATGGCTTAGAGGTTGCATCAGGAGTCAGACTCTGCATTTGAGTCCTCACACTACAGCTTCAAGGCTGTGCAACTTGGGGCAAGTTATGTAAATTCTCTAGGCTTTCCCCACACCTGTAAAAAGGAGATAATAACAATAGTACACACAGATATATTGCAGGAGCTGAACACATTTTATATAAAGTGTTCAGGACAGTGCCTGCCATAGTGCAAATACATGATTCAATAATATTCAGCATTTTCAACACCATACCCACCCCACCCCACAAACATTTGGAGAGCCCACTGTGAATCTGGGACAGTGCAAGCAACTAGGTATCTATGTGTTTACCAAGTCTAGGTTCTGCTTTCAAGAAGCCCCAAGTGTAGTGATAGAGACAGATGGAGAAAGATATATACAGTAGGAGCACTAGAGTGAGTGGCTAGTTATAAAGGGGCCAGGGAGGTGGGGGAGGTGGGTAAGATGGGGAGTGGGATGTTTCAGGGAGCTGAAATGCTTTAAAGCTTTCTCAACAATTCTGGGGTGGGAGTGCCATTGAAGCAAACATGTTGATGTGGTTGGAATATGAGTTATTTCTTAAAAGTAGACTTCCCATCGCTCTCCTGCTCTCCTGACCTGCTCTCCCTACCCCAGAACAAGGGTGGCACTTCACCTCTGGGTTGTTGTCCTGTCTCTCCTGCCTGCCATCCTCTGATGCCAGTCTGTTCCTCTTTAATCTGTTTGATGTAGGATCTGGAAAAAGAAATATATTTATATAATTTAATAGGTATATAGTGTTATTCATTAATACGCAGCAGTGTGTGTGTGTGTGTGTGTGTGTGTGTGTTCTGTTTTGTATGAGGAAGCCTAGAGATTACTAATTAGTATGGAACTGAAAACACAGAAAATGCCTTTTGAGCACCTTTGTTTCTGTCTTAGTAAATCTGTTAACACATTGTAACACATTAGTGGACTAAAGGATATTAATTCTGGAATCATTTCAATAGATTGTCAAAAGGCTTTGATAAAATTTAGTAGTCATTATTCATTAAAACCCCCAAACCAACGATTCTTACTAAATTAGTAATAAGGGGATTCTTTCTTAACTTGATAGAAAATGTATCTAAAACCAACAGCTCACCTCATTCCTACTCTTCAAACACGAGAGACTCTGGGACAACACTGTTGGTTACCTATCTATTAGCTATTCCCTTCTCCTTTCTTGAGCTCTGAATTGGTTTTGGTGTTTACCCTCTTGCATTCTTAGGAGAAGTGAACACCCCTCCCCACTCCAGCATGGAGGAGATGGAATAGTTTGAGCAAGTCATTTAGATTTCAATTTCATTTTTTTTTTGACAGTTTAGGCAAGTCATGTGACACAACCCTGGCCAATGACATGTCCTCAGATGCCTTACTGGGGCATTCCTGGGAAGGTTTTCCTCACTTTCACAAATGGGTTTTTAAAAATGAGATTTTTCCTAAACTGGGCTTGGATATAGCCTATGTCATGCTTAGATTTGCTGTACTGATCTGGCAACCATGAGAGGTAATCCTAGAGAATCACAGAAAAGCCAATCGACTAAGGTCCCTACATTGTTGAGCAACCGAATTAATCAACCATGAAAGTGACCTGACTCCAGACTTCATATCTATTAGTAGATAATTTCCTCATTGTTTAGGCCACTTTAGTTGTGTATTGTTTTATGTGCGTTTGCAACTATCCTAATTTATATATGTTCCTTTTAAAATCATGGCCTATGAAAGGATGTCAAGGATAAGGGCTAATAATATATAATGTTTTGGAAATTTTAGCCATTGAAATAGGGCAAGACCTAGAGGAAATAAGAATTGTTAATATTAGATGACAAGAGCAGTGGTATCATTATTTATGTATGATATATTGAAAACCTTGGAGAAGCAACTGAAAAAGAAATGATTAAATTATCTGGCAATGTGGCTGGATACAAAATAATTATACTCAAATCAATAGCATTCTTATTAGTCAGTGAAAATAATCAGTTCGAAAATATATTTGAAAAATGATACCTTCTCAATAATAACAAAAAAAGTAAAATAAATTTAACAAAAGCTCTGTAGGACCTATATGAAGACAAATTTAAATTTAAACAAAGGATATACTGAAGATTTGATTAAATGCAAAGCTATCCTTAAATAGGAAAGGTTAGTAATGTAAACACATCTATCATCTTCATGTTAATATAGGATACCAATGAAAATATTAAGTAGAAATTTGTGAGGATTTGATGAAATGATTCTAAATTTCATCTGGAAGAATGATCAAACACAAATAGCTTTCTAGCTCCCTGGTACAATTTGTGTTTCTGTCATTTTTGTGTGTATTTGCATGTGTGTGTACTTATTTGCTGTATAAAGTTCTGGCTGTTATAACTTCATCATTGATTATGATTTTTTATTACTATTAGAGTACTCTGTTCCAGGTAATGGCTTTTTCTAGGAATTAGTTTTTGTTTTCTTAAGACTATTTATTTGTGCTTTCTTGATATATTTGATCTTTCTTTTATTTATAGGCTTTATCTTGGTTTATTTTGCTGTGTCTTTTGAAAGCAGCATATATAAGTATGATTTTTGTTTCTTGTTTTTATTAAAATACTAGAGGCCCAGTGCACAAATTTGTGCACCAGTGGGGTCCCTCAGCCTGGCCTGTGAGAGAGGGCTGAAACTGGCTCTCTGACATCCCCCGAGGGTCCTGGATTGTGAAAGAGCACAGGCCAGGCTGAGGGACCCCACCACTGCATGATCGAGGCCAGGAAGGGATGCAGGATGCTGGCCTCTCGGGGAGGGACCATAGGAGGGCCTGTGCGGCCCTTCTCACACAGTCCTAATCTGCCAGACCCCAGCAGCAAGCTAACCTACCCGTTGAGGTGTCTGCCCCCTGGTGTCAGTGCATGTCATAACAACTGGTCAACTGGTCGACTATCTGCCCCCCTGGTGGTCAGTGCACATTATAGCAAACAGTTCAGTGACTTTAGCATTTCATTAGCATATTACACTTTGGTTGAGTGGCCAATTGGTATACTAGATGCTTAGCATATTAGGCATTTATTATGTAGGATAATTGACATATAACATTGTATTAGTTTTTGATGTACAACATAATTATTTAATAAAAATATATATTTCACATTAGATTTTTTTTTGAACCTCATCTGAGAGTTTTCTTTTAAAGGAAGAGTTTAAACCATTTGGCTTTATTGCCATAAATGATATGTTTGATCTGTCATTTTTTATTTTACTTTCCTGAGTGTCTCCTTTGTTTTTCTATATAAATTGTTTTCAAAAATTCAATTTAAATGTATACTTAAACTTGCAGTTCTCTAAAAAAAATGTGAAATAATAATAAAACGGGACCCTGGTATGTCTCTGCTGCATAATAGAGAGTTGAGTGAAACCTTATTTCCCCTACTCTCATTCTATGCTTCTCCTGAACTAGTAATGCAGACAGAATCTGTTATGTTATCAGATCTCACTTTAATATTATATACTTACTTTTAAAAGGTTAAATTTTAAATTAAAAATTGAATATATTGAAAAGAATACATTGTTTTTAAAGGTGCTTTTTGTGTTTTGCCTGAAATTAGTTATTAGGTTATTTTTTTCTGCTCTGTTATAATTTTTGTGTTCTGTATTGTGACTTATCTTTTAACTGGTGGGAATGTTTATTTTAATTTTTCTAGTAATATTATGTATGTGTCACATATTTTATGTGTTCTTGCAAAGACTAATTTTTTTCTTTTGCCCTTTTTAGTGTACAGTAGTATGGGCATACGATTATTTTATCACACCCTTTTTCAACTTTGTAGAGGTTCATTGGCTTTTGGTGTTTAATATTGTGAAAGAGAGGTTGGGTTAGTTTAATATTACTTTGTAATTAACTTTCTCGACCTTGTCCTATGAGTTTAAAAAAACATTTGAAGTTATTATTGTGGGCATAGGTGGGCTCTGGTTCCAGTTATTTGGCTTGTACTCCGCTTACTTTTGGTTCTGACAACTGGTTTTGGTCCACATATGAGTATTTACCTTTTTATTGTTTTTAATTCTGTTCCCTGCTATTGAATTTCTTCCTGTGGGATATTTATTTGCTTAGTTTGGATCTCTGTCCCCTATGATTCCTTTATATCACCTTTCCTATCTTCATTTTTGGGTCTTTTAAAACTGCAGTAGAAGTGAAGGGTTTCATGTTTGTGTTTCACAGCATGGATATTATTTTTCAAGTGTCAGTTCTGTTCTTTACTGCCTCCACTTTTCCATTGGCATTCTAGGCATCCTTGTGCTCATTTTTCATTTCTGTCCTCGTCTCTGTCTTTTCTAACCTGTTGTCTGTATGCTCCAGTTTTAGGGAGGCCATCTCTTCTTGCAGTTCTCCTTTTAGATGACACCATGAAGGTGTGTTCTGGCATTATTTTATATCACACTAGGGCCCAGTGCACGAATTCGTGCACCTTGAAAGGAACTGTGGGCCACAAGGCTGTGGTGGGCACAAGTGTGAGTCTTGGCCCATCCTCTGTGCTCCTGTTTGGCACCTCCTGCATGGCCCCCAGTCCCCTCTCTGCCAGCAGCACTGCTTCTGCTGCTGCCATCCATGCGCTGAGCTGATGGCGCCAACCCAACTCGCACTGCTGACAGTGTGGAACGATTGGGGCTGATGCTGTGGTCAGTGGTTGGGAGCAGCGGCTGCTGCCCTGATTGCCCCTTGGGAGCAGGGGGAGGTGAAGAAGCCCTCAGGTGTGATTGGGGCTGGCAGCTGCCGCTCACTCCCACTGATGGCGCTGGGCGATCAGGACTGGGCCAGGTACCAGCAGCAGGTCAGCAGGTGCATGCGGTGGCTCCAGCGCCAGCAGTGGGTGTGAGTGGTGGCTCTGGTGCCAGCAGTGGGTGTGAGCAGGGCCAGCGCTGGCAGCAGGTGCAAGCCTGGGTGGGGCAGTGGCAAGGGGGAGCAAAGTATTTTCAGTAACCACTAGAGGCTTGACCCAGTGACACCGACCAACGCCTGCCTTGGTCTGGCGCCCCCACTCCCTTGCTCCATCATCCTGCCATGGCCAATGCCCACCATGTTCCGTGCACACCCCCTGGTGGTCAGCACACATCATAGCAACCAGTTGTTCGGTTGTTCTAGTTGTTACGCCGTTTGGTCTATTTGCATATTAGCTTTTTATTATATAGGATGTTTCATATGTTTTCTTAGAACATAATGCAGAATAAGGGAAATGGAATAATGTCCAAGTGACACAGGTCTCTTGTTTTTGCTGTTGTGTTTCTATTTATAGATTCTCAAAAAGAGGTAATAATCAGTCTTGGGATTTGCCAGAAAGCAAGATGGAAGTTGCCAGACTGGATGACAACTTCCAAATGCCAATTTGATTGTGTTTTAGTCCTGTATACAATGTACATAATTTCTCTGTGACTAGGTTTTATTATCTATAAATTGGGAATAATGATCTGCCTATCTCATAGGGCTATTGTGAAGCTTAAATGAGATGTTATGCACAAAACAAAGCAAAACAACCTCTTCAAATTCTCCTAAATGTAGAAACAAGTTATTGTATTATTGAGTATTTTGCTCACATAAAATAAAAATATTTTTTAAAAAGTTTATTTGGATATTTGAAAGTTGATATATGCTCATTGAAAAAAAACTGGTTATCACAGAAACAATAAAGGAGTAAAATAATGATGTGTTATCATTCTTACTATTTTGGAATATCCTTTTTCAGTCTTACTGTTCATTAAACATTGGTAGGTCTGAAAAAATGTACTGGTATGGAACCCTGAACACTTTGGCAACAAAACTCCAAAGAACCTAGTGCACAAAAAATATGCTAAGACCTAACATAGCAGATACTGTTGTGTTCTCTTCACAGTAGACATAAAAAAAAAAGTTCATTGATTACATTTTTAATCACTGGGACATATGATATTATTGCAAAATTTTTAGCATTAATCATTATTTTCATTTCCATACAGGAGACAAAATTTTTTTATTTTTGATCCTTTTTAAAATGATGGTTGTCCCAAGGCTAAAACAAATAGGGTAGACCTATGAAATAAGTGTAACTCATTATTACTGAATTTTCTGAAAGCATAATGTTAAACCTGATTCTCCTGGGCTTGGTTCTTTTCATCTTCTATAACATACAAATTGTTTAAAATTAACTTCTAATCTTGTTACAGATATTTTTATTTAGCTATATTTTTAAAATCTATCTATCTACATATCTATCGATATATCTTTATCTATATATCTATATCTATATCTATATCTATATCTATATCTATATCTATATCTATATATATATATATATTTATATCTATATCTATATTTCAGAGTGGAAGGAAGAGGGAGAGAGGAATAGAAATATCCAGGATGAGAGAGAATCATGGATCGGCTGCCTTCTGCAAGTTCCCCACTGGGGATCGAGGCCACAACCTGGGCATGTGCCCTTGACTGGAATCGAACCTGGGACCTTTCAGTTTACAGGCTGAGGCTCTATCCACTGAACCAAACCAGCTAGGGCATTAGTTATCTTCTTCAATATACACCCTTAAGGTACGATATCACAACACTGAAATTACAGTTCTAAAGCTGAAATATAAAGGAAATATAAAAGAAGAATCTCTGTTTATTTACTTAATATCAAACTATTTAGTTTTGATAAAAAGAACTTACTTTTATGTTATTCATCTAATATTAAATTAAAAGGATTAAAACAAACTCTTGATTAAAACAATAATAATTTATTTTCTTGGTTCATGTTAAAAACCAAAGTACTTGTGTTGTTTAGTGTAACTTTCTCCTCCAAAATTAGAAGTTGGGGGCAAAATCTACTTGATGTTTAATGTGCTACTCCTGAAAACAGTTTTGTAAAACTCAGGTTTTTTGAGGTACAGCTATAAACTAAACTGTTCTTGTCATTTGCATATTATTTAGTTGGCAAGATGAAACAATATAAGGCTATATTTCATAAGTCAGTGGCTCTCAAATTTTAACATGCATTGGGCTTACCTGGAGAGCTTGGACAATTATGGATTGCTGGATTCTGCCTCTGGAGGTGATGCTGACACTGCTAGTCCCAGGACCACCCTTTGAGAACCAGTGTTATAGGAGATAGAGGGGTGGTAAGGACAGTAAGTTCTAGGTGTAGGAATGCTGCAAACCACTCGTGGTTGGGATTTGTGTGTACAGCTTCTGGGGCAGGGTAGGATTTGAGCAGGATCTTGATGGCCCGGGAGAACAGGGTCAGATGAGAAGGTGGAAGAGAAAACCCGAGAGCAGACTGTTGAGCAGTGGTGTGGAGCGGAGGATGTATGAGGCTTCTTTGAGGGCTGGAGAAATGATCTAAAAGGAGGAGATGGGTTTAGCTGAACATTTATACGCATAAGATTGGAAATGTTGGCAGAGACTGGATTTTTGAGGCTCCTAAATATCTATTAATGGGTTGTTATACTGTGGCTAGTGAAGGGGCTATATCAGAAATTTTCAAAGGGAAAAATGTAACTAGTAGAAAGCTCATCCAAAAGTAAAATTAACCAAAATTGGACCTTGGTAGTATTTTTCACTCTCTTCCCTCTATTTTTCTCTCCCCTCCACTTCTGAAGCCAGTGTGGATATTATGAGTGTCGTGATAAAAGTCAAATTAAGCTGATGGCACTGTAAAATGAAGAGGGCAGGAGGGAGGCTCCTTAGAGGCATGAGGAAATAAAAGTATTTACATTGCGTCGTTATATCCTTAAATAGGGAAGTTAGAATAAAGCAGCTTGCTTTGTGCTGGGGTAGTTAAGATCTAATGTTTGGTTTAGGCTCAGGGCAGGATGACATTGTTGTGGATACAGAGCTGGAGCCTGGGGGACAGGTGAAAACTAAATATAGGGATATGAGGACTGATGGATTCATTCATTCATTCATTCATTCATTCATGCATTCATTCGATGAGGAATGTTCCAGGCACTGAACTGGGTGCTGGGGACCCGATTAAGGAAACCATTAGAATGGCTGTAAGTGTGAGGTCCTGCTAGCATAGTTTCAGAGGGAGGATTCAGGATGTGGTATTTGAGAGAAGAAAAAGTAGGAGCTAGTAAGAGAGAAGAGGAGAATGTACAAGGAATGATCACAGCCATTACAGTAAGTTAGGATACTAGGTCTTCCTGCCAAGGAGAGACTGATGGAGGAGGCAGTTAGGCAGTGCCCTGTGCTACAGCGGAGCAAGAAGGATGCAGCAGGGAATTCCAGTTGCTGCACTGGATGGCTGGGAGGTCCCAGTTGCCCTGCAGAAGTGTTGTTTGGAAGGGACGAAGGGGAGGAGTCTTTTGTAAAGGGAGTGAGGGGAGAGGCCTTAAGGAAATGCAGGCTGTGGTTACAGTGCAATTGTGCAGGAAATTTAGTGTCAAACATTAGGAGAGATTAGGACAACAGAAAGCTAGCCTGCTTTCTTTTCTTAAAGTGAGGAAGACCTTTGAGCAGTTGACAATAGGGGGCAGGAAGCAATGGTGGGGAGAGATAAAGGCATTACCCGGCAGTCTTGTCCATCTCAGTAGAGACCATTCATTCTTTTTTAGGACTCATCATTGGCTTCTCTCTTTTTCTTCACTGCACATTGGACCCATTAGAAAATCATTTTGGTGTTATAATTCTTTCAAATATGTATCCAGGCTCCACCTACTTCCTACCTCTACTGATATCAACCAGCCACTATCATTTTTCTCCTGAATTATTGAAATGGTCTCTTAGCTGATCTCCCTCCTCCTTTGACCTTGAGTCTGTCCTCAACACAGTGTCTGGAGGGATCTCAATAATGGTGCCACGGTACAAATTCCACCAGGGGCTCCTTTCCCTCTCTCAGAGGAAATGCTGAGTTCCTTACAATGGTCTACATGTTGGCCTGTCGTGTCTGATCGGTCACATCCCTTGTCGTCTGCCTTTACTTCCTATTCTTCCTTTAGTTTGCTGGCTTCAGCCACACTGGCGTCTTTGCTGTTCCTATAACCGGCCAGAATGCTCCTGCCTCAACCCTCTCAGAAATGCTCTTCTTTAATTATCTGCTCGACCTCTTACCCCATTTAGGTCTTTGCTCACACACATCCATCTTTTACATGAAGTTTTAGGACATATATTCATAAATTGTAACTCCATATACCTTAGCATCTGCTAACACTTTATAATTCCATATTTTATTTTTTGACTGTCTCTTTCTGCCTAATAGACTGTAAGTTCTATGAAGGCAAGGATTTCCCCCTTAGTTTTGTCCATTGCTATATTTCTGGTGCCTAGAATGCCTTTTAGAAAGTTTGCTTTAAATGAATTTTTAATCAGTGTGAGAGAAAGTGTTTATGGTAATTAAAAGAGACACGTCTTCAAGAATAATGATAGCTACTGTCCATTAAGCACCCTACTCTATGGCAGGTGTTCTAATATGTTATTGAATTTAAATCTTACAACTGCCTTGAACAGTGGGCGTTATACCATTTTAGAGCTAAGGAAGCTGAGTATTGGGTTGGTTAATAAACTTTTACGAGGTTAATGGACTTGTACAAACTATTAGATTATGGCAACATTATAATATATCTGACCAAGAAATGAGGATCAAAAGCAGGGTATTTAATCTTAGAAGTCAGGCAGGATTTTTCTCAAATAGGAAGAAAGAAAGAGAAGATAAGTGAAGAAATGTAAGAGCTGAGTTGAAAAGGAGAAGGTATGAGGAATCTCTTTTCTAATGACCTTAGTTTTCTTAGTAAAGAAAGAAGCTAGTAGCTATGAGACTGGGGATTTTAGGAGGGCCGGGAAGGTATGACATTAGATCTCTCCCAGCAGTCTGCTGAAGAATTTATAGGAAATGGACAGTAGGATTCTTAAGATGTCTGTAGGGTCCAGTTAGAGTAACTAGCCCACCAAGAGAAGGGTGCGAGTACTGGATGGCATCGTTGAGATCATTTTATTCAACTCTTAAATTTTACACTTTGTCACTCTATCTCTTTTGCCTGCTATCTGTCAATATCATGGTCATTTCCACTTCATCTTTGAAGATGTATCTGTATTTCATTTGTTTGTTGGTTTGTTTCCTGTCTTTATCATTTTTGAGTGAATAATTTGTCCAGTTAGATGATCATTCAACACCTGAATCTCCCTCTTCATTGTCATCCTCAACTCCAATGACCCAAAACCCTCTCCTTCTCAGTCATCTGGACTTCAGGAGTCCGTAGCCCTATAAGGAAAGCAGTGAAGGGTTGACAGTAGAAGAGTGGGGTGAGAAGAGGTTAAGGAATAGGTCTCAAGGAAGGGATGTAGACTTGGAGTTTCTAAAACGGATGGAGCTCCAGTCAGAGCGGGGAGAGATTTGAGACAAGGTAGACCTGAATAAAACTCATTCCCATTTAAAATAGTTTTTTTAAATATATATTCCAAGATCATTTTGATGGTTTAAAAATATGAAATTTTACATTTATTATGCTGTCCTTCCTTATTTTGATAAGTAGAAACCATATTGCTCACATTGAAACTTTTTTAAAGGTGGGAAATATTACCAATGAGATGCTTTTTGCATAGAATAAGGGTAAATACTATGTAGGTATGGGTAATATAGCATGAATAATAGATATAACTTCTTAAAATTAGATAATCAAATTATGCATACTAGTCTTTATATTTAGCCAAAGAAGTGCTAAAATGTCGGCATTTGTATTGTTATGAATTCGTGTTACTATTTATAACATTACTAACAGTTAGTTATCTGAGAAGAATTGTTGGTTTGTATGCCCTTCATTTGCTATTCAAGAGGTTGCTTAAATTGTGGTTTTTGAAATTAGTACATGCATATTAAACACAAGTATTAACTTCATTGCTTTCTTCTAAGCACACAGTCACACATACATTGAACGGCAGTGTACATAAATATATTATACCAGCTTATATGAGTTCAGATTATTTTTTAGTGTAAAGAGTTTGGCTCTAGTGATTAGGGTGCTTATCACTATGCAGCAAGTGCCTGTTTACATATCGACACAGAATCACACAGTGACCCATTTGCTTCATTTAGTTCTCACACCAACTATGATTTCAGTGCTCTTTCCATTGCATAGATTATGGGATCGAGGATTAAGAGATTGGTCCAAGGTCACACAGCTATTGAGTGGGAACATTGGGATTTGAACCCAGGACTTCCTTTAGAACAGTGGTTCTCAACCTTCTGGCCCTTGAAATACAGTTCCTCATGTTGTGACCTAACCATAAAATTGTTTTTGTTGCTGTTTCATAACTGTAATGTTGCTACTGTTATGAATCGTAATATAAATATCTGATATGCAGGATGGTCTTAGGCGACCCCTGTGAAAGGGTCATTGGACCGCCAAAGGGGTGGCAACCCATAGGTTGAGAACTGCTGCTTTAGAAGGTCTTTGTTCTCTCATCCTTAGGCAATAATCTGGGGCCATGTTTGTTTATATCTCAAAAACAGTTTTGAGATACAATTCACATACCATTCATTTCACCCCTCTGAACTGTGTCATTCAGTGGATTTTTGTATATTTACAGTTCTACCACCATCCTCACTATTAATTTTGAACATTTTTATCATCTTGAAAAGAAACCTCATAACTCATTAACAGTCACTATTTCCCTCCTACTCCCTTTCCACGGCAGCCCCAGGTAACCATTAATCTACGGTCTGTATTTGGGGCTTTGCCTATTGATATTTCATACAAATAGATTTATATAATGCCTGGTCTTTTGTGACTGGCTTCTTTCACTTAACATAATAATTTCAAGATTCATTCATGTTGTAGCATGTATCAACATTTCATTCCTTTTTATAAATGGTATACTTATCATATACCATGTATGGATATACCACATTTTGTTTATCCATTCATCAGTTGATAGACGTTTGTAATGCTTTCACTTTTTGGCTAGTGTGCATAATGCTGCTAGGAACATGCGCTCCCAAGTTTGTGTGGACATATGTTTTCATTCCTCTTGGATGTAGACCTAAAAGTGGAATTGCTGGGTCAGATGGTATGGGCCATGGTTTAGTCTATGAGGTTTTGTAGTTTTTTTTGGAAGTTGCCAGAGTACCCAAAATACATTGAGGTAGCAAATGACAGAAGAGCAAACCAAAGATTTATGTTATATTTTTTGAAATTTGTTCATCATATTCTGTCCTCTGTCCCAATAGGAACTATCAGTGGAATTATAGAATTGAAAAGCAAGTGAGAGGTGACTCCTTGTCTACCTGCCTTTTTTTTTTTTTTTTTTTTTTTTTTTAAGATGAGAAAACTGAAGCTCAGAGACTCACTTCCCAGGATTATGCATCTGGGTAGTGCCTGGATCTGGATCAGGTTCAAGACCAAGCATATGGTTTCCTTTTCTCCCAGGGGGTGATTTCCACTGGGTGAGCCTCTCAAACAGGGAGTGGTTCCTAGAAATGAGGCTCAGCTGCTGAAGTAGAGATGCTTTGTATATTATTTGCTGCAGGCTGAAGTCTATTTGGAGTGACATTCCAGAACTAGGTCATGGTAATTCTTTGGGATATGCTGTGTGGCCTTAGAGAAAGCTTGCCCTTCAAAGCATTTTGATTATAGGTAGGGTGTATGAGACCCCCCCGTGGAGATACTGGTCTTGGAGATTGTCACAAAAGGTTTATTTTAAGTGTAAAATAAATGTAATTGCTGAAGTTCAGTGAGAAGTTTGATTTTAGTAAAGTAGAAAGTAAGTGTCTCAGAACCTGATGATGTAGGACATTTACAAATGTCAAAACTCACAAATGGAAATAGAAATTAAAAAAAAAGCAAGGCGTGTGATGAAAAGCCCAAAGTTCAATGATTTTTAATTGTTGTAACACCTCTCGCAATACCAAAATCAATTCAGTAAGTACTAAAGAAGTCAGCAACTGTAAAATTTCTTATTGAAGAGGTTGAGTGAAGATGCAGTTGACATAGCTAGGGAAGCTGAATAAGTCAGGAGCAGAGGTGATTTGGTGAAACAAGCCTTGTTAGTAGAGATAGATGAGTATTCCAAAGATCTCACTAAATGCTCTTATTGTCATCTCACTTTAAAATAGGTATGTTACAGACTTATTGAATCAGTTATTGAATTTTATACATGGAAAGAATGTCTGCATTTTCCAATATCTTCAAAATATTGTTTTTGAGCTGCAAAAATATTGTTATTAAAATATTTCATGAAATGAAAAAGAGGCCTTTGGCAATTGAATGAAATTACAAAATCAGAAAAGTGAATTAATTAGTACATTTTATAGCATAGAGTCATTGAAAAGTTGAAGTAAATAGCTAGTCATTAAATGGTCTAAATTAAAGTACAGTAATTTCTAAAATTCAACAACTACTCATGAGTTACATGCTCTGTGAGGAATTGTATTAGCCTTAAGGAATGCAAAGATTAACCTGGTATCATTTTTACTCTCAAGGAATTTACATTTAGTAACTGAAATAGTATTTAATAAGAACATTACTAAATGTTAATGCCCCTACCCCCCAAAGGGGGAGAGAAACACACACACACACACAAAAATAATAGAAGTATGATAAGTAGGGTTAGGAAACACAGTATTCATAATCATTTTATAACTAAGGATTTGCAAACTGTCTCCTTCAATTAGTATTAAAGATGTCCTGTGAAGGCTAAGCCTTGTTGAACTCAGGATATAGGTCTTGTCACTAGATGTAACTGGAGAAGGATGTGATATATGTGGACAATGTATGATGATTACTTGTAGAGGTGAGTAATGATAAATTGAATCTTAAGTACAGCAAATGGGAGTAACTAGTGGAGATTCTGTAAACTATACATCCCCTATGCAACTTTCTGTTTTCCCCAATTCAGGATCCAAGCAAGACTTTTTTTTTTAAATTTTGTTTGTTTGTTTTTTTATTTTAATTTTAATTTATTTATTACATACAGTTTTACAAAGATTAGTACATATATCTATTTTTCCCCCTGCCTTCCCCCTCCGTATCCCGCCCCCCCCCCAGTGTTTTGTGTCCATTGGTTATGCTTAAATGCATGCACAAAAGTCCCTTGGCTGATCTGTTACCCCCCCCACCAACCCTCCCTGTCCTTGTTGCTGTAATTTGACAGTCTGTTTGATGCTGCTCTGCCTCTGTATCTATTTTTGTTCACCAGTTTATAATGGTTATTATTATCCATAGATGAGTGAGGACATGTGATATTTTTCTTTCATTGACTGTCTTATTTCAATTAGCATAATGCTCTCCAGTTCCATCCATGCTGCTGCAAATGCTAAGAACTCCTTCCTTTTTACAGCAGCATAGTATTCCATTGTGTAGATGTACCACAGCTTTCTAATCCATTCATCTGCTGATGGGCACTTAGGCTGTTTCCAAATCTTAGCTATGGTGAATTGTGCTGCTATGAACATAGGGATGCATATGTCTTTTCTGATTGGTGTTTCTGGTCTCTTAGGATTTATTCCCAGAAGTGGGATCACAGGGTCAAAAGGGAGATCCATGTTTAATTTTTTGAGGAAACTCCATACCGTTCTCCACAGTAGCTTTTTTTTTTTTTTTTTTAATCTAGGAGTCTTCCCATCTTTTTTGTTCTTCCTGACATGAACTCCAGTTGTAGAATGTCTCACATTCTGGCTATGTAATGATTTTATCATAAATATATTTAGGTTAAATATTTTTAGCAAGAATACTTCATGGTTGATGTTGAGTAGTTCTTATTGCATCAGATCGAAACACATAATGTCACATTGTTCTACTCCCACTTGATTGCCAATTTACTGTCAAACATGCAAAATCCAAAACATAACTTGGACCTCTCTGCAAAAGGATAGCCTCAGGCATGTGATAGAAGGAACTGCCTTAGGCAATGAGAGCCTGACTGGTTGGGGATGGGAGAAGAGTGTTGGTCATTAATCTGTTTTTATCAACTGATTGGCATTAACTCCAGTGAAGTAACCTATCAAAACTATGAATCATAGTTGTTCTGGTCTCAGAGATGCTGCCCACTTAGTTTCATGTATTAGTGAACTGCATTAGATACCATATGACCAGTTTTCTTTGCATTTATTTCTTCAAGTGATAATACAAGTACTCTAGTGAAAATATATGTTATCGGTGGTTTCCACTCTTTCCAGCTGGGTATCTCTTTGTAAAGATGTACAAATAGTTTTAAATCCTGTGGTGCTATAAAAAGAGCCCCAACCTAGGAGTAGGAAGATTTGAACCACCCAACTGGCATGGGGAAAGCTCTCGAATCTTCCTGAGCTTTCCCATTTATCACACTGAGATAAGTCCTCTGGTTATCTGATGGGGCTGCTGGGAGGACAAAATGAGATGATGGATATGAATATGTTCTGTAAACTGTGATTCATGCTGCAAGTCTAAGGTATTATTATCATTTAGACCTTTATTATAGCTTCACTAAACAGAGGCAGTCTATTATCTACCTCTCATTTGAAAGGGGAATGACAAATAGTTACTTCAAGGTAAAATGCTTCTCAAAGAGCAGAATCTGATCAATGCACTTTAAAGGACATAATGAATTATTCAACCGTTCTTCAAACCAGCATATCTGAACTAAGGAAATGATCGCTTTCACTCCCCTCTTAGCCTTCTGGAAATCAGCATGCTTTGTATGAGACCCTATCTGGAGAATCTTGACTTGAGTTTCAATGATGGATTAATAAACTAGAAACAGCTTTTTGAAGAAATGTAAATTTGAGAAGGATTGGTGCATCCAAATTAGGCGGTTGGCAAAGAGTCACTGAATGTCTAACATGGATAGACGGATGGATGAATGATAGGTAAGTGGATTGATTAGAGAGTTGGAGCTATGGGTGATAGAAAACTGTTGAGAAATAAATATTGACAATAATTATAGTGGACATTATATATATATTCTCCCAAACAGTAGGAAGTAACTAATATTGTCTCATTTCACAGAGGAGGAAAATACCACTTAGAGAAGTCAAGTAGCTTACTCAAGGTCATACAGCTAAAAAATTGCAGAGCTGGCATTTGCTTCAGAGTTGCCTGACTGTAAAACCATACCCTTAACCATATATGCTCGCTCAAGTTACATATGGTGTCACTGGTAAGAGAAGGATTTTCTCTAAAGGAAGTTACATAGCAATACTGAACCATGTATACATACAGCATAGAGGAGGAGGTCCTACATGTAGGAATTTAGAGGAAGAAGAGGGTACATTATGGGAAACTGAACTGGTAACGGGAGAGGTTTTAGTCTATTTGAGCTGCTATAACAAGTACCACGGGCTAGATAGCTTATAAAAAACAAAATTTATTATTCACTCTTCTGGAGGCTGGAAGTCTGAGATCAGGGTGCCTGCCAGCACGGAGGGTGGGGGCTCTCTCCAGGTCTTACAGATGTCCCCTTTTATCTCCACGTGGCAGAAAGAACAAGGGAGCTTTCTGGGCCCTCATTTATAAAGGCACTAATCCCATTCCTGATGGCTCCACTCTCATGACCTAATTACCTCCCAAAGGCCCACTTCCTAATACCATCACTTTGGGGTTAGGATTTCAACATAGGAATTTTGGGGGGATTCAAACATTCAGACCATATCAAGATGTGTTTTGGAACCGGGAGCCCTGTGGCAGGGCCTTAAGGATTGAGAGAACTTGACCAGAAGAAAATGAACAGGAGGAGCTGGTGCTCAGGGGACCTGGCCAGTGCAGAAGAGATACAGATGTTGGAAAAAGCAAGGTATATACACCAAGGGCTAAGAGGCCTTGCTCTTCCTAGAAGAGTTCCAGATGAAACATGTGGGGTGATAGGGTAGAATGGAAGCCTGAGTCTCTGCTGAAAGTTAGAGGAGGCCAGATCACAGAGACTGGATTTTATTCCATAGGCATTAAAGATCTGCAGATGGCTCTGCATCTTAATTGGGAATAAGATATGTTAAGGACCTACTGGAGTTGGAAGAGATTGGATAGGAGTAAAAACATGTATTATTGCATTGATAACGTTGTAATTAGCTACATACTAAAAACAGGAAAGGAGCAGAGGGAAGGTCAGACATTATAGGCATGTCATTTGATAGCTTCACCAGGAAGCTACAGCTTTGCCCGTGTGTGGTAGTTAAGAGTATGGATTTATTGTTGGTCAGTCTTGTTCCCTCGCTTGTTAATTGCTCTTGGGATGGTTATTAAATGTATTTGTGTCTCATTTTCTTCATTTGTAAAATGGGGAGAGGCACGACAGTATCCATCTAGCATATAATAAGAGCTCAATTAATAGTTCTTTTATGACTAATTTATTATTATTATTATTATTATTTTCTAACACCAAATCCTGCTGTTAGCTGTAACTGTCTGGTGCTCAAAAACAATAAAATAAAAATAAATCTTATGTTCTAGCAGAAAGAAAAGAGGAACAGTTTTGCAATTTTTTTCCCAGTTTTTTCACATTAATTTGAAAACTGTAATTAGCTCTCTACTTTTCCCCTGGGATTTTCTTAACCCAGTTTCTAAGTCTGTGCTGTTTCCTTTCCTCTCAATACTCACCAGTGACCATAGTTGCTGCTCCCTGTTGGGCTCTGGATACCTGATGTTGGTGAGGCAAGAGCTTGATGTTGCCTCACTGTCATTCTTCCCTTATCCTCAGCAGAGAAGACCTGCCTCTCCCCAAAATGAAAGACAGCTGTTAGAGCAGCCTTACCCTAGTTTGACCTTGTGGGCAAGGACAAACCAAGTGATTGATGGTTTGAGATTTATGAAGGAAAGTCACTCAGCAAATTTGCAATAGGCTATTGTAAAACCAGACAACCTATGCAAAAAAAAGGAAGAAGAGAGAGAGAGAAAGAGAGAGAGAGAGAGAGAGAGAAAGAAAGAAAAAGAAAGAAAGAAAGAAAGAAAGAAAGAAAGAAAGAAAGAAGAAAGAAAGAGAAAAGAAAAGAAAAGAAAAGAAAAGAAAAGAAAAGAAAAGAAAAGAAAAGAAAAGAAAAGAAAAGAAAAGAAAAGAAAAGAAAAGAAAGACATTTGGGTTGCAGTCATCAGGAAGGGGGAAGACAAAAGACTCAGAGAGAACCAATTCCCGCAGGGCTTAAGCGTCATCTAAAACTGAGAACTCCTGGCTTTTTCCATTGTGTGTTCTTCTAAAGCCTAGCACACCAGAGATATTCATTAACAAGTCACTGGTAGGGATAATCTTCGGTGTAATGGCTAAATTGGCCTTTCCAGGAGTTACTTCTTTCTCATCGGCTTTAATGAGCAGTTTTACAGACAAATATATTCTCCAGTATTAGGAGTATTGACTTTTGGGTCTAATTTAAAATAACCCAGAGTTTTCCTGTTCATCTGAATGAATATTCACAACAGGAATTTTTTAAAAAGTTTGCATTGCTAATGTTCTGAAAATCTGTTTGTTCAGTAACTGACCAATTATTCGTTCATTCATTTCTATTTGGAAGACCAGCACAAAATGTGCAGTGGAGTTATTCAATGACTTAAATTTGAAATTAAAACTATTGTGCCTTTATGAAAATACTAATGGTCTTTTTTTAAACCCAGAATACATTAAAACACATGCAAAAAGGTTGATGATTATCAGTGATCAAAGCCAATTATTTCACTTCTTTTTCTTTCTAATAACTGCCCCAACTTAGAGATTGACAGTAAAATGAAATCACTATGAAAAAAACCAGCCAGCACAGTTGACCAGTGCCGTTTTCTATCTCCCAACATTAAAATTATGATGTCCCAGGGAATTGGGTATCTACATGGGCACAAGCCTGATCCATTGCCATCAGCCCTTTGTAATGGAGAACAAACAAAGCTGAGTGTAGTGTCTTAACGCTGGCTTCAAATTCAAGTCTGCCACTGAGAGGCGGGGTCTATACCTCATTCCCTTTGAACCAGGAAGGTTTGATGACTGATTTGTTGTATAAGATAAGACAGAAGAGACTCTTCTACTTCTTATGAATTGGAACACTTGCTCTTGGAGAAACCAGCCATGCTCTGAGGAGGCTCAAGATGTTTGGAGAGGTTGCATGGACAAAGAGAAGCCAATCAGCCATGTCATCAAGGTGACAGACGTGTGAATGAAAAGCTTTCAGACGATTACAGCTTCAGGTGGGAAGCAAATGCTTCTAAAATCAATAAAAATGTTATTTTGAACCACTAAGTTTTGGGATGGTTAGTTACACAGCATTAGGAAACTAGAACAGGGGAGATATTTTATTCTTTGTCAGAGGA
Organism: Murina feae; assembly: GCA_004026665.1. Taxonomy (NCBI): domain Eukaryota; kingdom Metazoa; phylum Chordata; class Mammalia; order Chiroptera; family Vespertilionidae; genus Murina; species Murina feae. The sequence continues at coordinate 72,907 of PVJC01000534.1, forward strand.
GGGAACATGCTTTTGACTCTCTACAATTGTCTGTTTCTGTTTTTATTGTCAGATGCTGAGACCTTAGACTCACATCATCAAGGTTCTTTTATGATTTTGAGAGGACCCAAAAACCTTGTATAAATTGTGGCTCTTTATTTGGATTCAAATTTCTCTTTATTTCACTTTGTTTTACTTGTTTGTATAAAACTGTGGTGAATATACATTTTCATTTCCCTGGAATGATATTCATGCATAGCTCATGCTGCACTGGCAAAAAGAAACCCTGGGACAGGTAAGTAGAACCTGGAAGTTGGCAGAAAGGAGAGAGTAAAAATGATTAGAAACAAAGAAAAAATGGTGCTTGCAGAAAAATGGAGAGAGAGAGAGAAAAAACTCCAGAATTTTTGGTCTTAATTATTTAATGTTTGGCATCCTGAATGAGAAGATAATTTAACGTGCGTGCCCTGGTATTCTGTGAAACTCCATATTGCATGTTGGTGTCGAGGAGACACAGGATAAGGTCCCATCCCAGGCTTAGTCTGTTGAAGTTCATCTTCTCAACTACAAAGGTAATGGAGATTACGGAGCCCCTTATCGGGTCTGTTTATTTTAAACAGCTTGGAGTTGAAGACGATATACATTTGTAATCTACACGTGGCCCTTCTATGAATCAATTAGTCAGTGGAAATGTATGTCAGCAGAATAATATTAGTGCCTTTCATATTTAGTTTTTACATTTTTCTTTTCATTAATGGGTGTTGGTAGATTGAAGTTGTGTTATTTCTTCAGACAACACTTTGCAGGGTGTTGAGGATTCTAAGGCAAGTTTCAACCCCAAAGAACTCACAGTTCTTTTTGCCTTTGATGCTTGTTTGTTTTGTTTTAATCCTACCTCCTGTTTTTCAGCTTTTTAGCTCCTTTTGGATCGTGGGTGCAAGGATAAGCACACAGCAAGTTGCTTGCTGCTAATTTTTGTCTTTCCCATTTCAAATACTGGTTTTCTCAAGTTTTACCCCAGAGTATGAGCACAGAAATAAAAGCATTAATTAAATGCACAAAATGAAAATGAAAATAGCTGCAAAGCACAGTTTAGCCTTCCTCAGGGGATACTATTATACAAGTATATCAACAAAGCAGAGAGAAACTGCCTGAAAGATGCTTCCTGTTCTTGTACCGTTGTGCGGGTGCAGTGCTGATTGTGAGGGAAGAGTACTGATTGGTGCTAATAACAATATTTCCTAACATTTGTATGTTGATGTAAAGCTGTCACATACATTTGCCTTTGTCAGTTCTAAGTAGAGGAAAGTGAAAGTTACAGAGGTTTAGCTTGCCATTCTGTTGGCCTGGGATTTGGCCAGAGGTAAGAAGAGGTGGAAGATGGCTGATGTGTGTTGTATGCCTGGTATGTATGTATCAGAGTCTTTAACGTGTTACTTCATCTAATCATCACAACAATTCACTGAGGTGAGGAACTGTTATCATCATTCTCAGCTGACTGTTGAAGGAATCGGGGCTCAGGGTGATTAATACAACTGAGGCAGCTCATGAGTGCCAAGCCAGGGTTTGATGCAGATTTGCCTGCTTTCTGGTGTCTTCCATCCCAAAGAGCAGAGAATCTTGGTCTTCTGATGCTACCCAAAGGTCCTTTGTGGCAGCCCGAGTCCAGATAGCTCGTTCCCCAAGCCACCTTATTCTAGGGCCCTCACCCTTGTTGATGCTTTCCTTTATGGCTAAATGAGCCACTATGGTCTGTTCCCTTTATTGGAGCTAAAGCTTTCCTAATTAAATAAGATGAGAAAGTTAGGGCTTCCATAAATAAATGCTCTACTTTTGAAATATTTTCCAAGTTTAGTAGGCAAAACCCCCACCTAATATAGTATTTTTAATTCTCTATGTAGACTTTCCCCCTCTCTTCTATTCAATGAAAAAATGAATTGTAACATCATGTGAGAGATGTTATGTTTACTTTGTCCCTTTTTTTGAAGAAGCTGCCACCAAAATGAATCTTGTTATGATTTTTTCTTTTATCTTTAGCTGTTTATGGACATATTGTTATATCAGAATGTGAGCTTCAGAATAGGTGTGTCCTTCACTGCAGATTTGAAGGCTGACTCAGGCTGGACACACTGAAAGGATTGGAGACAGGAAGCAGCCATGAGGCACCTGAATGCCTTTCTCTCAGGATGGTTGATGATGCTGCAGATGCTCAGTTGAGCCTGATGAGATAGGTGGGTGCAGCTCTCAGCTCTGATTCTCATGTGTGTTCATAGTGGGCCAGACTGGTGTTTCTGTGTGAACCAGGCTGATGTTTCTGTGTGTACCCGGGGAAGGCTAGAACCTTAAAGCATTTGTTAGATTAAGTTAAAAAAAAAAACATTAGCCCCTTAGATGCTTTGTTAACCTGGGGAATGGAGATATAAGTTCTGTTGTCCTGCTAAAGGGCATTCACCAAGTGCTGACTTGCAGAGCGTAGATGCTGATGTAGAACAGGGAGGGGTGCATTTACCTCCCAGACTGTTGGAGGTGCTATGAATCCAGTGAAAATATGCTATTTTGATAATGGTGGCCAACTGTCCCTCCAACCCCCCTCCATATAGGATTAGAGAAAATGGACCAAAGCAACTAGGCAATTTTTATTTAGCAAAAGTTTCTAAATTTGGAACAGATAACTCTGGAAAGTTAATAGAATCTTAGCATCATTGAAGGTCATCTAAATGAATGCTTACATCCTTTTCATGATATTTCTTCCAAGATTATCATCATATCTGTGCCCACCTTCTTCCCGTTCCACCACTGGCCACTAAAGAGAGCTGCCCTAGTTCTCTTTATCTTCTTACTCCCACTTCCTCCAAGGAGCTCAGCACCTCCTTCTACTGTTCTTCTTCCACTTTCACTCTAAATACCAATGGAGACACCCCCCCCCCTTACCAGTAGCCAGTCCTCTTCAAACTCCCCCTGGCCCCAAACTTAAGTTGAGGTCTCTTTCTGTTCTCTTCTATCTCTCTCCTTTCCATTTCTCCATCAAGCATGACTGGAAGGGTTTCCTCTACTCCTATTCTGCCTCTCTTTCCCCCTTTCCTCTATCTAGGTAGAGTTTTGTGGGATCTACTGTGATTCTTGTCAGCAAATCCTTGTGCATACTGTTTTAGGTGTTCAGTATCCACCCAGTGAATTGAGGAATATCATTATTCTGGATGCCTCTATTTGCCATCTGTAAAATGGGGAAATGATCTCTTTTTCTGCCCCACCCCACCAAAGCTCTTCTTTGGTCATTGACTATTGACCACCCAATTATTAACTGGATTACGTGTTTGTGGTCCTGATATTATGAATTAAGTATACATGTCAATGTATATTGTAATATCAAACATAAGTTAACACCAAGTTTAGGCCATGCAGAGTTTTACTAACTGCATTTTCTTCAGCCCTTTCCATTCTCACCTCTGTAAGCTGTAGTTCTTAGCAGTTAGATAAATGATTTCTTTGGATATAGCTCAGGCTCTTCCTTAAATTCTTACTTGTCCTCAATCTGGCCTTGTTTTTCAGGCATAAGTGTGACCCTTTTGGTGTTCTATGAAAGTGGGACTATTTGACTCTTACTTCTGGAAATTAAATTTGGACTAAAAAAAAAATAGAATTTTGGGATACCCTGTAGAAATTGTAGAGCAGAAAATGAATCAATCTCTGCAGTGGTTGTTAGTCATGGCCATCATAACCTGCTACATGGAGTAGAATAGAGTCAGCTTCTCCATTTTGATACTGAAGTTGTTTGCATTAAATGGATCTGTGTTCTCCAGACAGCTGTTTATTCAGTGTGTTGCCTGTAGATTACTGTGTTCTGATCTTTTACAAATGGTGTTTGGGAGTTTTCTCTACATTTACTTCTTTAGTGTTTTCAATATATAAATTGGTCAACAAAGGGTAGAAAAATTTTAAGTCCTTGTCATCCAAATAAGATGTCCAAGAATCTTATTTGATTATATCCATAGCAGTATTATTGGAATGGAAAATTGATGACTTATTAAATGTTCACTAGTTGAGTAAATAAAATACTGGCTAGTTTCATAAAATGCTAAATACGTGATTATTTCTATATTGTAAGGCCATTTTTACAAATCAACAGAAAGGTTATATGAGGAATGCTGCATTAAAAATTATTTACAAAACTAAATATGTTTCATTGTTCGTCTAAAGCACTATGCCTAGCAACTTTTCTTGTGATTTATATTTTAATGTAATCACTTCTAAATTTTCCCCACCAAGTTAGACCATCTGCATTTAAATTCCCACTCTTACTAATTGTGATCTTTAACACATTGCTTGCCCCCTTACAATTTTCCATCTGTAAGATGAAATAATGATTGTTCCTACCTCTACCAACCTGTGTAGGCTTATAAAGCTGGCTTTATTCATTTTCTAATGGTACCATTTGAGGACCATTATATCTGACCTCTTGATTTAAAAAAAAAAAGGATGCTCAGTTTCAAATTTATCATGATCATATTAAAACAGTTTGAAGTGAGCTGGTGTGTTGTAAGTTTGCATAGAAGAAATCCTATCTAGAGTGAGTATTACAGCTGAATGGAGAAACTGCCATCATGGCAACCTAAAGTTCTGGTTTCTACTCCAAATTCTGTCATTTGTGAGCTTGGAAAAAATCACTTAATTGCTCCAAGCTTTAGACTCCCTGTTTGCGAAGATGGGGAAAATAATATTTTCTTTGCCAAACTAACAGAACTCTTAAGAGAATCAATTAGCATAATTAATGAGAGAACATATATGAAATTTTTAAAAAAATGAATCTGCACACTCTGCAGTGGCAAAGCAGGTTTGACTGAAGGCTGGCAGGAATTCTAGATTGTGCAGATTTTCTTGAGCTCAGTTTTTCTCTTCTTTTTGTTTTTTAAACTCAAGGCACCAACTATCTTGAGTAACAGCCAAACATTTGTAAGATCAGATTGCTCATGATTTCTTAACAACTGTGTTATGAAAATGCATTAAATTAACGAGCTGATGAAAATTAGTTACAGTGACAAGGGAAAAAGTTGGCAAGTTTTAATTTTATTCTTTTTACTTATTTCTCACAGTGGTTCTCAGTTAGGGGTAGAGGCTTTTGGAAATGTGGGGTGGAGTATGTTTTTGGTTGTCACCATCAGGGGGGGAGTTAATAACAATATTTGGTGGACAGAGGCCAGGCATGCTAACTAACCTCCCTTTGTTGAACAAATCATTGCCCTGCTCAGAATTCTAACAGTGCCCCCATGACAAACAACTTGTTCTCTGGTTTCTATACACCTTCATAGGTCAGGTACAGAGCTAGTACTACTTGGGCAGAAAACAAGTGGCATACTTCCTATTTTGATAAATTGAAGATACTTCTCCCACTTTTCTCATCTTCATTGCTTTCATTTTCAAGGCTGTAGACATGTCCCATGACCTTTGTGCCTCTGATTCTCTGTGTACAATATGAAAGTCAGGTGTAGGTCAACAGTTGTTGCTGTGAAAATAAGAGCAAAAAAAGCCTCTGGCCTATCAATGCCTGTAAATGGGAAACAATATACTTAAAAAAATTGTGCCTTCTTCTTATTTATTTTTTGAATAAGTAATACATTCACATGGTTCAAAAATTAAAACAATGTAAAAGGAATACTTTAAAAAGTCTCTCTCTGTACTTGTCCGAATCTATTCATTGCCCTTGTCTGCTTCTTATAAGTAGTCATTTTTATTAGTTTCTTATTATGTTTCCATTGTTTCTTTATGCAAGCAATGGGTCGTACATAGCATCCATCCCCTTTGTAACACAAAGCTCTTGTTTGTTTGTTTAGTTTCTTATGTTCTCATCACTGGTGTACTTCTACAGTCTTGCCAGTGGAAGAAGTGCCCTCTCACAATATATTTAGCTACAGCAGGTATTCAGGTCTTTCATTGGCTTGGAGTCATTTCTTCTGGAGCCTCAGATGACCCGGTCTGGCCTGCCTGTGCCTTAAGCCTGTCATACTGGGCTTGCTTTCACCATCATCATTTGCCCTCTTTATGCAGGATTTCCTTTCCTGGATCCCATGTCTACTCTTACTTAGTTTACTTCCTTACTTTCAAGGAGCACATCTTTCAATAGCATTCAGAGAAAGGTTGGAAAATGTATAGACACTACATGTGTGAGCATGTCTATCGTTTCCTCATGATTTTGAATGGTTTTGCTTGATAAAGAATTCTCGGTTGGAATTTATATTTTACTTGTAGACTAGTCATCATAGAGGTCATGTAGAAGTGTGTGGATATATTTCCTCCAAAAGATGGGAACATTAATTGATTTGAACTGGATATGTTTCAAAGGAATTTTGTCTACTCTGGAACATAAAGGACTAATAAACAATATAGAAAAATTCTGAATTTTAGATTCCAGTATCTTGTATCTTCTGCTAGGAATTAAAGGTATTTTTTTTTAATTTTTTTGAGGATAGAAGAAGGATATCCTTTAATCAGGTGATGAAATATTGCTCTAAGGATGCTATTATAGACATTGTTCACTGTATTACTGTCAGTTTATTAAGGGAAAAATGTTCACACTTCAGTGACAGCAATACCAGCATTTCCCCTTGGTTTTGGAAATCATCAGAGTTTGCTACTGATCCAGTTTCTTTCTTTGCATTTCCTTCCAGGAGACCCACTCCTAGCATGGATAAAAGGGACCTGACTGTGTGTGCACTCATTTCCATTGGGCACCAAATACATTTTTTCCTATCTCTAAATTTTCTTTGGACTAATTGCTTCACTTTCTTTTCTTAATTTTATTCTGTGTGTGTCTTTGCTAACCTCCACAAATCCTTTTTAAATGAGGTGGGAACAACAATAATGGAAAACACAGGCTCATGGGTTTTCGAAAGACAGCATTATTTTCCATTAAATTTTTTAGTCTTTTGTACTGCTATCTTTATGGTAAAAATGGTACCAGCTATCTTTAGTCATTATCACAAGAATACTCAACCACCAACTACACAATAGTATAAATGGAAACCTATAGAAATACATGGTCATTAGCATCTCTTGTTTGAGGCGTTTAACACTGCACATAGCTTGGGAATTTTCCTGTTAATTGATAAATAATTGCTGACTTGTGTTACAAGTCCCTATGACACAGGAATCACTTTGTTTGGTTTGGTAGCAATGACAATAACAGCTACCATTTATTGAGTTCTCATCCTGTGTGAGATTCTGTGTTATACTTAAACTAGTGGCCCGGTGCACGAAATTCGTGTACATTAAAAGGGGATTAATTAGAGGAAATATTTTAATATTGCTATTTGCCCTTTCTCTATAATAGAAGTGTCAGAGATTAAAGAAAATTAATAAAATGTACATGGAAATCTTCCTCCTGTCAGAGTCTGGGGTGAACCATGGGACCCAGAGTCAAATGCTCACCCATCCACATGCACCTCAAAATCATTTGAGACCCAGGCCTGGCCAGTTCCCCCTCATTGGGCTGATGCAGATCCAGCCAGTCCCACCCTTGTCAAGCCCTGCCAGGTGGAGGATGCAGCCTTAGATCCCCTGGCTTGGCACTGGGGTAGGGGTGTGGCTTGAGGTCCCTTATCAAATGCCACTGAGCAGGGGGCATGGCCTGAGGTCCCCTGGCCTGATGCTGGGGTGGGGGGCACGGCCTGAGGTCCCCTGGCCCAGCACTGGGGCGGGGGGCACACCTTCAGGTCCTCTGTTAAGCCCCGCCAGGGTGGGGGGCATGGCCTCAGGTCCCCTGTAAAGCCCTGCCAGGTGGGGGGGCATGGCCTCAGGTCCCCTGGCCTGGTTCCAGGGCAGAGGCATGGCCTGAGGTCCTGTCAAGCCCTGCTGGGTGGGAGGTGCAACCTGAGGTCCCCTGTCAAGCCCCGCAGGGGAGGTGGGGGTGGGAGATGCAGCCTCAGGTCCCTGCTGATTGCTCCTTAAGGCTCGTTATGGGAACTCAGCCTCAGCTATGGATGCAGCCATCTTTGTGGTGGAGTGATGGTCAATTTGCATATTCCCTCTTTATTAGATAGGATGTTTTATTCGATTCTTCCAACAACCCTCTGAGGTTGATAATAAATTGTTTCCTTGCTCTTTCATGCCAATTCCTCATGAAACTCCGACATTTAGATTCATCTGATCATCTTTTTCTCACTTGGTCTCTGCATTGCTGAGGGGGAAAATGTTTTCATGGCACCCACTGGTGCTCCCATAAAATGGATGTCATCACCTCCTGCCCACAGATGCCCTGTTCTGAGCAACATCCAGAAACTATGCTCAGACTCCCTGCTCCTTAGGCCCTTCTGCTCCTGCCTTCTCTCTCTGTATGACCTTACCTCTTAGCTGAGAGAACTTGTTTCCTGCCCTCACACCTATGAACGCATTTCCCTCTGTACTCACTCTCTCCTCCCAGTTAACCAGAGATTCTTAATCAACACTATGCATCGAATCACCTGAGAACTTAAAAACAAAAGCTCAACTTGCAATTTTTGAAAATGATGGCTCAGCATGTTTGAAATTGCCTTAGGAGATTCTGATGTGCTTCCTGGGTGAGATCAATCAATGAGTCAGACTCCAGGAAATGGAGTCCCTCATGTTCAAGAGTAACCCCTCACCTGGGCTCCGCTTCCTAAACCCTCCTTTTTTTTTCTTCCAGGACTACACCTGCTCCACCATTTCTCCTTTAAAAAAAAAAAAAAAAAATATATATATATATATATATATATATATATATATATATATATATATATATATATATATATATATAATTGATTTTTTTACAGAGAGGAAGGGAGAGAGATAGAGCATTAGAAACATCAATGAGAGAGAAACATCGATCAGCTGCCTCCTGCACACCCCCTACCAGGGATGTGCCCACAACCAAGGTACATGCCCTTGACTGGAATCAAATCTGGGACCTTTCAGTCCTTAGGCCAATGTTCTATCCACTGAGCCAAACTGGCTAGGGCCACCATTGCTTCTTTTTGTTCTGATTTTTTTTTGAATCTATAGACAAACTTTATTTTTAATTTTTTACATTTTATTTTTAAAAAATCTTTATTGTTCAGATTATTACAGTTGTTCCTCTTTTTTCCCCCCATAGCTCCCCTCCTCCCAGTTCCCACCCCACCCTCTGCCCTTACCCCCACCCCCCACTGTTCTCATCCATAGGTGTACGATTATTGTCCAGTCTCTTCCCGCACCCCCAAAACACTTTCTCCCCTGAAAATTGTCAGTCCAATCCCTTTCTATGCTTCTGATTCTATTCTATTCACCAGTTTATTCTGGTCATCAGATTTTTTATTCACTTGATTTTTAGATTCATTTGTTGATAGATATGTATTTGTTGTTCATAATTTTTCTTTACTTTTTCTTCTTCCTCTTCTCAAAGGATACCTTTCAGCATTTCATATAGTACTGGTTGGGTGGTGATGAACTCCTTTAGCTTTTTTTTTGTCTGTGAAACTCTTTATCTGACCTTCAATTCTGAATGATAGCTTTGCTGGGTAAAGTAATCTTGGCTGTAGGTTTTCGCTATTCATCACTTTGAATATTTCTTGCCACTCCCTTCTGGCCTGCAAAGTTTCTGTTGAGAAATCGGCTGACTCTATGGGTTCCCCCTCGTAGGTAACTGACTGCTTTTCTCTTGCTGCTTTTAGAATTCTCTCCTTGTCTTTTGCCCTTGGCATTTTAATTATGATGTGTCTTGGTGTGGTCCTCTTTGGATTCCTTTTGTTAGGGATTCTCTGTGCTTCCTGGACTTGGAAGTCTATTTCTTTTACAGGTAGAAGTTTTCTGTCATTATTTCTTCAAATGTGTTTTCAATATCTTGCTCTCTCTCTTCTTCTGGCAGCCCTATAATTCTGATGTCGGTACGCTTGAAGTTGTCCCAGAGGCTCCTTACACTATCTTCATATTTTTGGATTCTTTTTTCTTTTTGCTTATCCACTTGGGTATATTTTGCTTCTTCATATTTCAATTCTTTGACTTGATTCTTGCATTCTTCTAATCTGTTGTCGGATCTCTGTATAATATTCTTTATTTCATTCAGTGTATGCTTAATTTCTAGTTGGTCCTTTTTCATATCCTCGAGGGTCTCATTAGATTATTGAGGGTCTCATTAAGTTTATCAGCGGTTTCTAGAAAATTTTTGAAAAACCTTATAACCGTGGTTTTGAACTCCATATCCTGTCATTTGCTTTACTCCTTTTCTGTCATTTGTGATCTGTTTCTTTGTCTCCGCATTTTGGCTGCTTCCCTGGGTTGATAGAGTGACTTTCTGTGTTAGGTGATCACTGAGCGCAAATGACCTCCAAGCCACTTGGTTATTCGAATCAGCTGTGTCTACAGTGGGAGAACTTCTGTGCTGGAGACACCCTTATAGGGCAAGAGTTGTTTCAGTGGGGCTTTGGTGCTGATGGAGTCTGCCCCGAGTGTGTCCCTTAGGAATCTGAGGAGTTGTAGTTAGGATTGTACCACTCAGACCCCTGGGTATGTTGGCATTTGTATCTCCAAGGAGGTGCTAATTTAGCCTTTGCCTGAGGCTACTCAGCCTTTTATATGCAAAAGCCTCTGCATGCAACTTGGGTGGGGCAGGCTCTCAGGGAGTCTACAGGTTGGAGCAACCAGCTATGGCTGCTTCTCAGTCCTACCCTAAGAGGCACCGGGTCTCAAACCACTCTGGAGTTCCTCCCGGTGCCTGATGGTGCCAGACAGTCCAGCTCCTCCATGTATGTGTCTGAGTCCCCAGAAACTCGCCTGGAACTGGAGTTCCCTCCCTCTGGTACGAAATGCTGCCAGCTCTTTCCAAGAGCCCCTTCTCTTGCATCTCCGTACCTTTGCACTTTATTTCTGCACCTCCTCTGAGTCTCAGTCTCTTTCTAGTTGTAGATTTTCCACTCAGCCAGCCTTCCTGTGGGTCTGGGTGGTGTCTGTTTTTTCTTTTCATTGTTGTTATAAAATGGTTGTGCACAGCTGCAATTCTGGTGTTTACCTATGCTGCCATCTTGGTTTCTCTCTTGTTCTGAATTTTTATCGATCCTCTTTTTCTACCCTATGGCTTCAAACACAGATTCAATTTCTTGACCACAGGCTTATGTTTCTCCTGCCATTCTCAGACAAGTTTCTTAAAGAATAGTTTATCATGTCTACCCTGTATTTAGTTCTTAGCCAAATCACTTTGGTCAAGATCATCAGTACTCGCTAGAAGCCAAATCCACAGGGAGCTTTAGGGATCAGCCTCATAATGGCTTCCTTGTGGCATATGATGCTCAGGAGACTCTTCCCTTGCCTTTGGGATACCATTCTCATCTACTAGTCCTGCTCAGTCTCTCCTCATTTTAAATGTTTCTTAAAAATATTTTTTTCTGCAACAGTAAGAATAAGATAGAATTTTTCCTTATTTATAAAATGGGAGAATGGGAAAGTATTGTTGGGGAGGAGACATCTTTCTGCAGGAGTTTGAATCTAGTGTGTTCTGTGAGATAAATGAGATTATCATGGAATGCATTTGGTGTGATTTTAAAAAAGCTCTATAAGTCAAATTCAGAAAACTTACAGTTTCAGGTCTTTGGTTTAGTCCCAGGATGGCAAGAGAATTGAGTGTCTAGAGTATGGTTTATGCCAACTTAAGAAAAAAACTATCCATCCCTGTATTCGTTTTTGAGTCTGGTAAATTTACTAAGGCTAGGTCAGATCTAGGGCACTCTCTATACAGTTGTCTCTTGACGAATACGGGATTGAACTGCACGGCTCCATTGACAATGCAGATTTTTCCCCCCAATATATACTGTAAATGTGCCCTGACTGGTTTGGCTCAGTGGATAGAGCATCGGCCTGTGGAGTGCAGGGTCTCAGGTTTGATTCCAGTCAAGGGCATGTACCTTGGTTGCGGGCACATCCCCAGTGTGGGGTGTGCAGGAGACAGCTGATCGATGTTTCTCTCTCATCGATGTTTCTAACTCTCTATTCCTCTCCTTTCCTCTCTGTAAAAAAAAAAAAAAAATCAATAAAATATATTTAAAAAATACTGTAAATGTGTTTTTCTTCTTTAGGATTTTCTTAATAACATTTTATTTTCTCTAGCTTACTTTATTGTATGAATACAGTATATAATACATATGACATACAAATATATGGGTTAATCGACTGTTTATGTTAACAGTAAGGCTTCAGGCAACAGTAGCCTATTAGTGGTTAAGTTTTGGGGAAGTCAAAAGTTATATGTGGATTTGCAAATGTATTTGGGAGTTGGTTCCCCTAATCCTTGTGTTGTCAAAAGCTCAATTCTATATTCCTGAGAACACCTTAATATTTTGTGACCTGGGTCATTGACAATGGACTTGATTTTCAGCATCTGGCTGGACAATCATGTGAAGAATTGGCATTCTTCACTTCCTTCTGCTTTGTTTTTTTTCATCCCATTCTCTTCCTCCCCTCTACACAAGAATAAAGGATGCTTAGTGTAGAAAACTTGGAAAATACTAAAAAAGAATGGAGAATAAAATAAAGTTTATTATTGCTCATAATTCCATTACTCAGATATAGACACCACAAGCATGAGTATATTTCCTTCTCGTCTTCTTATTAATGCAAACCCTCTATAAGTTACATTTGCACCAAACTGTATATAGTATAGTTTATTCTTTTTGTATAACAATCTCTATTTGGTCATGAAAAATTCTTAGCAGCATGATTTTTTTTTAATGGCTATCTAGTGTTCTAGTATTGAGATGTTCATGATTTATTTAACTAATCCCCTGTTTGTTGAACATTTAGGCGTTTCCCAATTTGTGCTCTTACAAATAATGCTACATTTAATAACCTTGAACATAATGGCTTGTGCATTGTTGATTATTTCTTTAGGACGTATTTCTAGATGCTGAATGTTGCCGGGTCTCAGGGTGAGATCAGTGCTCTTGTGATTGATTGGCCTCTAGCTAAACCAGCCTCCAAGAGGAAGGGAGGCTCTGGGGCCAAGAGAAGTTGCCCGCTGCTATTCACATCTGCTTGAGATCTTCTAGACTGCATGCTGGGGTTCAGAAGGAGGCGTTCAGGAATTTCTTTAGGAGTCCATAAATGAGAAGCCTCGCCACAGGTGAAATTGAACACATACACATCAGAATAAATCCCTATTTGCTACAGATGGGGTTTGAGTCTTTTCTGTTCTCTGCATGCTTCGGATGAGTTCTAAATTATTTCAAAGATCAGCAATGGAGCACCTATTGTTTGTCAGGCATTGTGCTTACCTCTAGGGGTACAAAAATAAAGAAGCCCTCATGGAGCTTACTTGCAGCGTGAGAGACAGGGGAAAGGCTACTGTGGGAGAGAATCGCAGTGGGAGCACAGGAGAGAATCTCCAGTTCTTCTGGTAAAGGTCTGAGCTGGATCCTGGAAAACAAGAGGTATTTATATTTGCAGAGAGAAGAAGTGGTTCCCAAGGAAGGAATGGTATGTGCAAAACCATGGAATTGTAGTGATGATGTGACAAGTCCAGGGAACCATGAATATATTCCCATAGGTGACATCTAGGCAGAACTTCTCAACTTCTGTACCACACACGGTGACAAATCTGCACAGACAACCACTCTATCAGTCCTAGGGCCCTGAGCCCTTAGGCCCTGGGAAGGTTCATCCACTTACCTTTGTAATCGGGCATTTTCCCGCCAAATCGCGTCTTAACGGGAAGAAAGAAATCCAATAATGGTCTGACTTTGCAAAGTCTATCTGAGTTGTCTTGCACATTTTCGTTGTTGAAATGCCAGGCCCTCCATATTTGACAGAATCTGTCTCTACTCATCGTTTTTGGAAAAAAAGTCATCTCCCGCGCTTTGGTATAAAAAGCGATATGACGAGTTTACTCGTTTCCCGCAAAAACATGTGTTACCAAGTGTGTCATGTGGACAAATACAGGTAACACTGACTTGTGCATGGTGGAAAGATAATGGGTGATGAGCTGGAAAATTAGGTTGGGTTCAGATTGGGCTGGGCTGTGGGGGCCATGCAAGGAGGAGTTGGGCTTTGGATTCCTTTGTCAGCTGTTTAGGGACAGTTCATCTAGGACAGCCACTGTGGCGACCCACGATAGGAGTCCTCAAGTTGCTTACAAACACATGCAGTTGGTGCCCGTGTTTGCTCTTACCAATGCCACAGTATGCATTTCTCCCTCCTAAATAACAATTCGGTGGTGTTAGCTCTGCACACCGACCTGTTTCACGCCTCTTTGGGGAAAATATTGCAGTGTCGGAATTAAACAGTAGAAACTTGCAGTTGTGAAGTATGTTTTGAGCTGGCAAAAGGTGACAGTCTAAGGAGGAGTGATTTGAAAAGTGCTAATAGTAAATCGTCAGTTTTTTGGGAATCTTTCAAAGTTCTGTGCTATTTACGGTGGCTGGTGTGAAAAGAATCAGTAAATGGGAAAATCGTATTTTGGCCAACACAACTTAAATATCCACATATCTCCACTGTATTTTTCTTTTCCCAGTGTTTCCTATTCATGATATATCATTTCATATCTAAGGTCTAAGAATTATTTAGCAGGGAAGTTAAGAAAAATAAAAAAAATGATAAGATTTTAAAACTGATATTAGGTAGCACTTTGCTTTGCTTTTTTGTTTTGTTTTGTAAATGCTGTTAATCTAGACCGTAGAACTAAGTGGAAAAGCAAAGCAAAAGGTGTTTATATTGTGTTAGAGAAATAGTTTTGCTGATAAGCTCTGCTTATTAAGGTCTAGTGTATATGGATTGTCTAAATGTATCTGGATTTTAGGAAATTATGCAAGCCTTTGTCTGCATGTGTATTTTTTGAGATACAAATACCTAGTGTATGACAGTGATCTCTCTGTGTTTCAAATGTAAATACAATTTTCTTGTAAGTTTTCATTTTGCAAGTTCCGTTGTCATTGTAAGGAGGATTATATTTTTTCTTTCTGTTCTTCAGTAATTACACTTCAAGATTAGGAGGATATGGAGATCACATGTGTGGCTGGATAGTCAGCATATTTTCATGCCAGTCTGCACAGGGTATTTGGAATGCTTGCTTTCCAGGGCCTACCCTACATTTTTCTGAGTAATCGTATAACAGGGGTTAAAGACACTCAGAAATGCCATGTTAAAATTCAGAAGCATTTCTGTATTGGCCAACTCTGTAACCTCCTCAACATAGCTAACATAAAGGTAAGTGATGTACTCTGAGGTCTGTCACCTCTGTCTGTCTGTCAGTCGGCCGTGACTAACCCAAAGAGGAGTGCAGCAGACCGTGGAACAAGGCAGGCATTCACCAGGAAAACCAGAGACAGATGCTCTTCCCTTTTGTATGGCAGGCTTTGGAGACTGACACCTCAGGCAGTGATTTGTGAGGGTGTGAATGGAGTTTCCAGACACCACATCTCCTAGGCTCTCAGAGGAAGCTTCTATTCCTTAATCTCTCTCCTGCCACCTCTGCTCACTTTCTGATCATCATATGACGGTATCATAACGATGTCAGCATATTCTGGGCAATTCACACTGTTGGCGGGAAGTAGATTTATCTTAATTTTTGTAAACATAATGGCCGGAAAGTAAGCCTGAAAAAACAGACTGTGCCTAATCGGTTGGTATTTATGTAGGTCTGCGAAATTGGTCCACTTTTATACTCCACCTTGAGTATTCTCATCATTCAAATCACTAGCCACAGACATAGTGGACAAGGTCTAAAAGCAAAATGTTTTAAACATGCTCTTTTGAGAGTCAAAGGAGTCAACCAAAAATGCCCAGGAAATGGGGACACTTTCTATTAAGTCCACTTCTATTCATGCTACTGACAGTCTTAATAGCTACAAAATATAGGCTCTTATAGGCTGGCATCTGTACAGTATGAATAACTGATGTGTAACTATTTATTAGGTCAATGAAGAGTTGCCACAGGCATTGAGGGTGTACCTTTAGCTGAATAGGCTGATTTAACACCATAAGTCATTAATGTACTTTTTTCTTTTGTGTCTTCTGGGAATCAGTGTAAAAGCTGGTGTGTTCAGTTCCTCAGAAAGTTCAACCATTTCCATATGACTGAGCAATTCCACTCCTAGGTGTCATATGCCAAAGAGAAATGAAAACATATGTCCACACATAAAGTTGTTTGTAAATGATCATAGCAGCATTATTCATAATAGCCAAAAGGTGGAAACAACCCCAATGTTTATCGGTTGATGAATGAATAAAAATTTGGCATCCCCATGCAGTGGAATCTTATTTGGCCATAAAAAGGAATGAACTACTTATACATGCTACTAAAGGGATGAACTTTGAAAACATTATGCTAAGGGAAAGAAGCCGGTCATAAAATGTCACAGATTGGACGATTTTATTTGTATGCAATGTCCAGAACAGGAAAATCTACGGATATAGAAAGTTAATTAGGGGTTGTTTAGGGCTGAGGATGGGGAAAGTAGCCAAAGGGTATGAAGTTTCTTTTTGAGGCGATGAAGCTGTTCTAAAATTGATGATGGTGATGGTTGTGCATATCTGTGAGTAGACTAAAGAAACCCCATTGAATTATACATTTCAAATGGATGATTGTGTGGTTTATTAATTATATCTCATGAAAAATGTTTTTAACAAAATAAGGAATGATGAAACATGAGAAACAAGGGTTGAGGTGGGAGGTGATTGCCTCAGGGGAGGGCATCCAGATGATTTCAGTGAGACTAGTCATGCACTGTTTTCCTAAGCTGGGTGATGAGTATGTGCATATTCACTGTGCTCAATTTACTATAATTTCTACTTAAACTGCACCTATATGTCATAAGCACTTTTGGTATGTATGATATATTTTATAAATAAAAAAAAAATCTCCAGTCCTCCTCCCCCCTAAACTGGTAAGTCATGGAAAAGATCTCTTTTTAATAATAATTTTTAAAAAAATCAAATGTCATTCCATGGTACTTACTGTTTTGTTGTCACTGCCATGGTTGCTATCATTATCCCCACCATTTTCCAATATTTCTGGAGTGCCTGTGTACATCTCCAGGGTCCTTTGCAATGTACTGGAGCATCTAATATGGTCTCTGTGTTTGACTTGGAGAAGTGGTAATAATTGCCACCATTAATAGGGGCCTGTTCAGTGCCAAGCAGTGTTAGAAGAACTTCACTTGTATCTTTTAACTTCATTCCTATAATGACTCTATAGATATGTATGATAATCCCCGTTTTACTGGTGACAAAACTAAGGTTTGCAGAGATTAAGTCAAGTGTTCGTAGTCACAGAGCTCATATGTAAGGGACAGATTTGGAATTCCAACCCAGAGTAACATCAGAGTCTATACTCTTAATGACTATGCTATGTTGGCTTTTACTGTACCAGTGTTTCATGACCTTCTAAAACCCATGCCCCACTTGGATGAAGCCTATAAAAATATCATGCCCTCTCTTTAATCAAGAATAAGTCTTTTTTTCTGTATAGCAAGATCACTTAAGCCTTATAGTCTTCGTTTGTAAAAAAAGAAAAAGAGTATTTGCTTTCCAGATATAAAATTATACTGAGTATGCATTTTCAAATGACATGACTCCCCTGCAGTTTTAGACATGCTTAATCCCCCCTGCCACACACACACACACACACACACACACACACACACACACACACACACAATCTCGAGTATCTTGAGCTCTAGGCTGTTTTGTCATTCTCTGAATCCATGTTCAAAAAGATACCTCACAGTGGGAAATAGCATTTATAAATACTAGATATGTAGAACAGAAGATAGTTTTTATTGGAGTATAAATAGCAGAATTGGAGAATGGATGGGAAATGGAGACCATCAGTCTACAATTGTCATATTTTAGACAAGCGGAACCAGAGTCTTAAGAGAAACCAAGAAGGCTTGAAATCCAACCTGATTACTGATGACCTCTGAAAGTCATGAACTTTGTGGACTTGTAAATCATCTTGTGAATGGAGGGAGAGAATGCCATGCAGTTTGTTCTTCCATCTTTTCAGTAATTATGATTTGATCTCCAGCTCTACACTGGGCAGTGTCCCAAGGGCTTTACATCAGAAATGAGCAAGATGCCTTGCAGAAATCATAGGCCCACATTAGAGTGTGTTATGATGTTATAATAAAACATAGGAGGCTTTGGGACCTCAGAAGATGAACATTTATTTAAACCTTAGAAAAAAGGAGGTGTTGGAGAAAGATTCTAAGTAATCCATACTAGAAAGTTAGGCGGAGTTGAGAGAAATTTGGTATATGGAGGAAAATGCTCCTAATTTGACAGGAGGCAGGAGGCCATGATACTGAGAAAGTCATCCCAGGACATGTCACGAAGGGCCTCTTGCTCCATGTTTACTCCACAGGTAAAGGGAATGAATTCATTAGCTCGTTCAAAACAGGGGAAAGAGTAACATGTCCAGATTTGCTCTGGAGAGAGATTACTCTGGTAACAGTGTCCAAGGAGCATTGGAGAAGGAAGGGAAAAATTCAAGGGGAAAGGCTATTTTACTCAGTTCAGGAGGATTAAACAGCTCCTGTGTGACACGTCACCGATTGTAAGATGCTACATTATTTTGTGTATTAAGAGAAGAAAATCAGTATCTTAATTTTCAGGTGTATTTCAATTTCAGAGACGATAAACTGTGAAAAAAAAAAGTGTATTTTAGAATTGCTGAAATGCAGTCATAAGTACGTAATACAGATCTGTTAAAAGAAAGTAGATGAATTGTGTCTATCAGCGGCCAGTATAGATGTGGCAAAGAAAAAATACTTGAGCTATGAGTATTGCATTTGATTTCAAAGTTGTATAGCTTCCTTTAGTTGACATTAAAATTATGAAGGAAACAACTGATTGTTTTTCTTGAACACTTGTTCTTTTGTGGGAGTAACAACCACTCTTGATAGAGTATTTGGGAAGAAAGACTTCAGAAGTGGCTGAATGAGGAAGTTGCTCTGTGGGAGGTGACATGATACCATTTAGATTTCAGGTCAAGTAGGAGAAGCTGTTTTTCTGGACCTATGGGATCACGGTTATGGTTCAGGAGGTGAGATTTCAAAATCAGCCAACAGGCCGTCACAGGATTGAAAAGAAATACCCAGGAATGTGATTTACAGGTCTGCCCCTGAGGGTACCCCTGGAGGGAAATTGCTGTTTGTATGCTTAGCTTACGTTTTTGAAGACTGCTCTCTTTTGCTGCAGCTGGGTATTTCCTGATCCTTTGGTCTGTCCTGTCTGTTCTTCCCCCTCATTTGCTCAGTGGGATTCCAGCCAGGAATGTCTAAGAGACAAGGGCAGCTGGTCCTGCACTGACCTCCAGATTGCATTTTGCTTCTGCGGCTGTTTTGCTTCAGTTCGCACCATTTGGGGGCACTTGGACAGGCAGAGTTCAGCAAGCTCTGCCAAACTTGGATACATTCTTTGCATTCTCCATGTGTTTGTACTTGTGCAACCTGAGAAAGCACACTGAGCTAGGAGAGAAGGGTTGAGGGAGGTGGTTGAAAGTGCTGACCGCCTGTAGATAGACCGATAAAGTAGCCCTTATACAGGATCCATAGAAATGTGACTTATAGGGGCATGCCACATTATGTCAAAAGCACAAAGCCGGTTTTTATTAAAAAAGAAGACAGAAAGGTTGTGGGACCTTTTTCTTTGGGACAGAGTAGGATGGTTATTCCTGTGCCCAATGAAATGGTTGGAAATGGTTGAAAATGAACTCTCTTAGGACACAAAAGGGTGCATTTTAAAGATCCTTGTGTATGATAACTGTATTGTCTTAAGAAGCTAGATTCAGGTCTGATGGTCTTTGGACAGAGCAAGGATGTGCTATTTTATACGCTGAAAAGGACCCTTGTTACCTTTTTTTGTAGGGGTTTCTGTCATTACTGTTTTCCTGATCTTGTAACTCCAGCCCTCTCCTTCCCTTTCTCACAGCTGCCAGTTTGGAGAATCTGATTAGAACTTGCTTGAAACGCTTGGTTCTCCACCACTTCCCTACATGTGTCCTTTGCCCTGTCCAGAACTTTCCTGCCCCAATTTTTGTCCCTTGGCTGGGTGACATTTGCCATATGCACTTGTACAAATTCTGCCTTTCAACACCTGGGCTCAAACTCAGGCCGCTAAACAAAATATTCCTTGCTTCTTGCTTATCGGAAATAATTTCAGCCTTCTCTGGACTGCCAAGGCTTCATTTGTACTTTTTGGGGGGTGCTCCTTGACAATTTTTTATTTGTGTCATAGAAAACCAGATGTTCTGCTTGAAAAACAACCCATTTTTTTTTAAATGAGAAAAATGACAGTATGTTACATGTCAACTTGGAAGCCCCAACCAATTTCAGTGAAAATTCCTGTAAGTAAACTCTTTTGTTAGTATATAGAAATGCTAGGGCCTCCCTAACTGATTTGGCTCAGTGGATAGAGCGTTGGCCTGCGGGCTGAAGGGTCCCAGGTTCGATTCCAGTCAAGGGCATGTACCTTGGTTGCGGGCACATCCCCAGTAGGGAGTGTGCAGGAGGCAGCTGATCGATGTTTCTCTCTCATCAGTGTTTCTAACTCTCTATCCCTCTCCCTTCTTCTCTGTGAAAAATCAATAAAATATATTTTTAAAATGCTAGGACCTTAGCTTCCTGATCTCTAAGGACTGTTTTGTGCTTCCAGCTTCATCCCACGCCGCATCCTCTTTGTTGACTGAATTTGGCACTTCCCAAAATCACCTACACATCATTCTGATGTCCCACCCACTGACTTTAAAGTGTGACTCGAAACTTCTCTCACATTATTTTCCTATATACACATTGGCCAGATACTGTTTTATGACGAGATGGGTACAGTTTCTCAGGCTTTGGAACTGAAGATGAGGAGGGGTCTGCGAAGCCGTTAGGAGGGAGGTGGTCTGTGGACCTGTCTCTTTTCCTCCTCTGTGGTCCCTCAGCTCATGAAGGGCAGGAACCACATCTCGTTGATCTTTGTGGTCTCGGTAAGACCCCTGGCAGTTGCTTAACATGTTTTGAAGTGAGCTAGTTGATTTTGTGGTGTTTAAAAGGAGGTTTTGAGCTGTTACTTTGAGGGGAGTTTCGTCGGTTAATCTTCAGCAGTTGTGGAGTATTGGGACCTTCTGGATCTTGACGTCCTTCCTCTCAGTCATCTGGCAGATTTTTCTTGGTATTTGCAATAGGTTTTTCAAAGCCTTGTACCCCCATTCTTATGGACTTATACACAGTCACTAATATTCTTTTGGTCCCACAAGTGTCTTGAGACAGAAAACAGAAACAGATACTTTTCTGGGGGAGAATTAGTGGTGTCATCATAACCCCAGCATAGTCTTTAATTTTTAAAAAATTACAGTTGAAATTCAATATTATATTAGTTTCAGATGTACAGCATAGAGGTTAGATATTTATATAATTTACTAGGTGACCTCCCTGACAAATCTGGTTCTCAGTGACACTATACATAGTTATTACATTATTCACTATATTCCTTATGTTTTGTTTTACTTTACATCCCCTTGACTGTTTTGTAACTACTTTTTTTATACGTAATCCCTTCACCTTTTTAACCCAACCTTCCAACCTCCCTCCCATCTGGCAACTATTAGTTTGTTCTCTGTCTCTATGAATTTGTTTCTGTTTTATTTGTTCATTTACTTTGTTCTCTAGATTCCACCTATAAGTTAAATTAGATAGTATTTATCTTTCTCTGACTGACTTATTTCACTTAGCATAATAGGCTCTAGGTTCATCCATGCTGTTGCAAATGGTAAGATTTCATTCTTTTTTATGGCCAAATAATATTCCATTGTATATAGGTACAGCATCTTTTTTATCCACCTCTCTATCGATGGCCACTTGGGTAGCCGCCACATCTTGGCTATTGTAAATAATGCTGCAATGAACATAGGGATGCATATATTTTTTTCAAATTAGTATTTTGGATTTATTTGAGTAAATACCCAGAAGTGGAATTGCTGGGTCATATGGTAGTTCTATTTTTAATTTTTTGAGGAACTTCCATACTGCTTTCCACAGTGGCTGCATCAATCTGCACTCCCACCAATAGTGTACCAGTGTTCCCTTTTCTCCACATTCTTGCCAACCCTTGCTGTTCGGGGATTTATTGATGATAGTTATTCTGACAGGTGTGAGGCCATATCTCATTGTGATTTTAATTTGCATTTCTCTGATGATTAGTGATGATGAATATCTTTACATATGTCTGTTGACCATCTGTATGTCTTCTTTGGAGAAATGTTTATTCAGGTCTTTTGCTCATTTTTAAAATTGAATTTTGGTGTTGTTAAGTTGTATGAGTTCTTCATAAATTTTAGATATTAACCCCTTATCAGATATATTGATGGTGAATATGTTCTCCCATTTAGTAGGGTGTATTTTCATTTTGTTGATGATTTCCTTTGTTGTGCAAAAACTTTTTAGCTTGTTGTAGTCCCATCTGTTTATTTTTTCTTTTGTTTCCCTTGGATACATATACAAAAAAATATTATTAAGAGCAATGTCAAAGTGTTAACTGCCTTTATTTTTTTTTCTTAGAGTTTTATGGTTTTGGTTTTACAGAAATAGATATTTCTGAATGCCAAAGGTACTTTCTCTTAATTGACTGATCATGGTTATTGTTATATAATAATATTCCACTCCCTAAGAGAGAGAGAGAGAGAGAGAGAGAGAGAGAGAGAGAGAGAGACTTGAAACAGATGATACAAAAATATAAAAATAGTTTCTTTCCTTAGGACTTACAGTTTAGTCCTTAAGAGATAAGTCATCTCAGCCAAGGAATCTGCATGGATAAGTAGAGATTGTGGATGCATCCTGTGGAAGTCTGTGGATTAGGATACTAAGGGTTCCCTGACTTATCCTTATGTGACTCAGGTGCCTAACAGCTCAGAATTGATTCTTCTCTTATGAAATGGGGGTGAGGGTTAAAGCATGTGTTGACGGATTATTGAAGAGTCAACCAAAGAGTTTCTGGATATAGAGTCCTTTCAGCTGGTCAAATATATGGCTTCTCGTCTCTAAAAAATGCAAATGCATAAAACCTGGAATCTAGTTTTAGGAGGTTCCCAGGCCTTGATGGGTGCAGGTTGAGAACTATTCGATAGAATTTAGTGTAGGAGATGAAAAACTTTTTTAAAATTCTTACCTGTCTTAGGCTCATTTGTTGAGACCCTGCTGATTAGACTGACAGAAGACAAATTCACATAGAAAAAGAGAGTTTGGGGGTTTTGTTTTCAACACATCATTTATACATACAGGAGAACTCAGTGATGAGTAACTCAAATTGGTGGTTAGACTTGGCCTTACATAGCATTGTAACAGAAAAGCAATAAATCTCTAGAGAAGTGAGAAGACAAAAGAAAAGGACTTTAGGCTTCCGGGAGTGGCAGACTGGGAAGGTCAGTATATGAGGGAAACTAATGGAAGACCAGGGCCAGTTAGCAAGGTTTGTAAGCAGACTCATTCTCTGGTGCCTTCTCTGGGCCATCAGAGTCTAGAGTTGTTTCGATGATTCATAAAAATCTTCCTGCCTTCCTGGGGGAGGGCAGTGTGTGTGTGTGTGTGTGTGTGTGTGTGTGTGTGTGTGTGTGTGTTCAATTGTCTTCTGCTCAAAATAATCCTTATGTCAAAGTGGGATATTTTGGGGTGACATTCTGAACCCTTTCGATGGCTACAAGCCAGAACACCAATCTCATGAAGGGCAGGTGTTAGATTAACACACATTTACGCAGCCAGTCAGGGAAGCAGGTTGATATTCTCAGACTTCTGCCTGAATGAGGTGGGATCCCCAGCATCACCCGGCATGAAGTGATTCCTTGGAGGCCCATTCCAAGAGCAGTGTGGCAGCTTCTGTGAACCAAGGCCTTCAGTTCCAGCAGCTGAGTGGCTGTGTGGGAGACACTGTGAAACAGGGTCTGTGCAGAGGAGTTTGTAAATAATATGTAGCTGCTCAGTCCACCTGGGAATGATGGTGAGAATCACAGACCTCGAAAGAAGATCAGAGGTGGTTACTGTGATAAATGGCATAAAGTGAGCCTGTGATCTTGCACCATTATTACTTATTACCCAGTTCCAGTTCTGTTTTTTACTTTCAAAGATGGTGTGGCCGTTACGAAGACGGGGTGGCCATCTGACAGGAGTATACTCAGTCGGGTGGCATTTTAACAGCTATATTCAAGTGCCAAGAGTAATGCCGCAGGGTCTGTCCTATGCGATTGATTGTGTTTCTGAGCTTTTGGACAGAAAGAGGCATGTTGGTTATTAGGTTTCGCTTTACTATGGTCAGTCAGGGCCTGAAAGGTGCAGCAGACTCCTCATGTGATTTGCAAATCCAACGCCTGAATGTTGGATTTGCTGATCATGGCTTGACCACTGAAGCTGCACGGGAACCTTGATCCCTTTGATAGTCAGGACCACTCGTGTTACACATCATTCCCAGTGTATTCTTCCCTTGTTCTCTAGGGCGCCATTCACATAAGATGCTATGCAAATGATGCCTCTCAGGTTTATGAGCGGACGCCACCATGATGCCAGTTTCAAATGGACATAATGGGTTGGTGAAAACAAGGGGCTCCTCCAGGGAGCAGTTGGCAGGGCAATGATGAATGGCGTTCATGTCTCAATGCTCACTGCTTGGCTAGGTGGCAGCCATATTACCGTTTCATTGGAAATCCTGATCAATTCCCTAAGGACTCACTTCATCACCCCAGGTGGTACGAGTCCACATGTGGGCTGCTCTTCAATTGTAACTTGGACATTATCTTCCTAAAAGAATCTTCTGTGGCCACATCAGTTGCACAGAGCAGTCTGCTCTGTGTTCCATTAAGTGATTCATAGATCCCTTAATGGCAGGCTTAATAGGCATGCAACATCTGCCCATTAAGAATATGTGCTCTGAGGCACTCAGAAGTTCCCCTAGCAGGCGCTCCACAAATACCCATACCTCCCAGTGCCTGCTCCTAAAAGGCTGGGATTGTGACATTTCATCCGTGGATTCCCAGGGCAGAGTGTAGAGCTGGCATGGAGCAGGCGCTCAGAAGATATTTTGGGAATGATTAATGTTAGACTGAAAAATCTGTGCACGAGTGCTGTTGCAGAGTTCGGCGAAATGAACTTTTGTTTTAAATTTCTGAAGTTATGGTGTTAACACCAGTGAGTTTAGTTTCTAGATACTTCACATTACAGAAGTCACAACCCCATTATTGTTAGAGCAGAAGGAAGAAAGATGCCATTTTATGAGGCCCAGTAAGTGCCAAGTGTGCTAGATTCTTTGTAGGCAGATTGTAGTTTGGTATATTTCTTCAGTCACTTATTAGCAGTGTTTGTACCTCCATTTTCTCATCTGTAAAATTTCAGTGTTCATATCCATCTCATAGATTTTTCCCCAGGATTATATATCATGTGTGCAAATGCTTAGCACATAGTAAATACTTAGCACATACTAAACTACTTCCCTCTCTCTCTTCCTCCTTCCCTCCCTTCGTCCCTTCCTTCTCCTCCTCCTCCTCCTCCTCCTCCTCCTCCTCCTCCTCCTCCTCCTCTTCCTTCTCCTTTGCTCTCTTGCTCTCTCTCTTCTTTCTTTTCACACTTATTGAGGACCCCCTGTAAAAGTTGACACTGTGAGAAACTAGAGATACTGCCAGTATGACTCAGAACTACTTCAAGTAGCTCACTCACAGTCTAGAGGGGGAGTCAGACACTTAAACACATAATTACAATGCATGGCAGGTGCTATAGTCATTTTTTAGAACAAATACTGTGAAAACACAGAGGAGAAGCAACTAGCTCTGCTGGGATGAAGGAAGTGGGTTTTAGGAAAGGCTTGGAGGACATGATGCTTACTTTGATTTGAAGGTGGAAACCAACTTGAAAGTAAATGGCTTGTGAACAGACTGATTGAAAGTAGAACAGGTGCGTGTATGTGTCTGTGTGTGTGTGCAGTGGTGGTTGAGTAAAAAGTACCCTATGTGGGAGATGCACTTCATTCACAAGAAATTCAGAGAATTCAATGAAGTAAAATAGCATGCTCATTGCCACACAGCTAATAAGTAGCCGGGGTTAAAATCTGAACTGAAATTATTTCTACAGTGCAAGTGTTCTTTCTACCTTCTGGTATCTGATTTTTAAAATATGTAAATGAGTTTTTAGTGTGCTTCATATTGCTTCTTAGAGCCCGAACCTTTTAAGAGGGAGAGTATTTATAGTCAATAATGTATGCCATTGGCAAGTTTTATGTTACAAAAGTCAGGTTGTAAGCCAGGCTTTTCAGTGGCGCTTGTTTTGGGTGAAGTGAGATCTGCTGGCCTTGTCCAGCAAGCCAAGAGGCAGCTCTGTGAGAGGAAATCAGACCTGGCTTCTGGTTGGGAGTGGAGAGATGATACTAAGAGGTAGAGTCTGAGGGCAGACGTGCCAGCTGCACCCCTGGCCAGCGACTCCATTGACTATGTTAAGGTATATGGAAATCACCAAAATACACACAAGCTGTTTAACTGTGTGTTATTATTCCTGGAGAGGGTGATAGTAAATGAAACGTATTCAATAGTCAAGTAGCTCACAGCCAGGAATCTTTTCTCTTCTTTGGAAAGATCTGCCCGACATCGCCTCCTCAAGCTAGCAGTGTTATTGTATAGTCTTTGCTTTGGTTCTGCTGGAGTCCAGGTTCTGAATCACTAAGCCATTTTAACTGTACATTTCTCCTGTAGAGAACTCAGAATTACTCCACCTTGACCTCTAAAATGCTGCAGAGTCAAGAACTTGCCTCCTTACCAGTGCTGGACAGAGGTACGGGCCTCGCTTTTAGGGCTTAGACTCTCATAGTGGCTTTGGTACACAAGTGGTTCCACTCAAGAGAGAAAGTTCCTTCTCATGACGTGTAGATTTTTCAATTGCTGTCATTTTTCATCCATTATTTGACTTAGTAATCAGCTATACAAAATCACACTTCTTTCTAACAATATCTCTAATCGTATATTCCTCGACTTTCTTGTCTCAAAAAAAAAAAATATTCGAATGTAGTGGGCACCTAAGAGGCTATTGGAAAGAACTATCCCCAGAGAGATTTGGAACAAGTGTGGAAGATGTAAGCTGATATCAGGTTTGGGGATGTGGCCACAGGCTCATTTTAGTTCCACATTCACTGTAGTATATCAACGAAGTAGGTACTTTATCTATACATAATCTATACTTAGCATTGTGCTGAGTGGTATGGTTAACTGTGGGATGGGATTCAGTAATCAGGGCGAGATTTTCTGCATGGTAACCAAAGATGCTTTCCTACTGGGTCAAAGTAAGGCTTACTTACTGAGCTCTGAATCACTCCCAGGACAGGAAACTGATATTTTAATTGTTGTGTAACTGCTTATATCTAGTTCCTCATTCTTCTTAATTGAAGCAACTTTCTTCATGATGAAATTATTTTCAATCTTTTTAATTGTGAAATATGTAATTGTGAACTATAATTGCACACAACAAAAATGTTCAATTCATTTCATCATCACTCTATTTGAGAACAATGATTCTATTTGCCCCACAGACAAGCCTCACTAATCTAAAGACTTGGGGGAGGACCAGGGGATGGATGGAGATATATATGTGGATGGTGAAAAGTGAGACTTAATAGTCATTTGTAAATAGTCTTATTCCCCTTAAGTCTTAGACAACAGCCAAGAGGTACTAAAGAGGCAGAGTTTAAAACAGAGGCCCTAGAGCACTGATGTTAGTAGAGATATCTGTAATTAGCCAGCGGTTAGATGTGAATGCCCCTGGACTGCTTGAAAAATTAAAAAAGTATATATATTGTTTTTGTTACATCTTTACACTACTACTTTCCTTCAAACCTACTCTGTATGGACAACAGAAGAGTAAACTGCTCTCCAGCTCCCTAAATAATAGCAAATTATGAATGAATGGGATGAAATAAAGAGTATTTATTATATTTGAAAATTAGGGATATAAGTGATAGAGGTGACCAATATACTTCTGAATGTTTTTATGAAAATATCCATTTTGGTGGAGAGTATATTTGAACCCTTAGAGATAATGGTGGGCTGACTGTGGTAATTGCACTGGGAAAAAAGTTGATACAAACTTATCCATATTTAATTTAACATATTAAGACCAACAAACGCTTGTGTTCTTGTGGAAAATAGGCTTTCCAAGATGATGCCCACCATATTTTAATGTGGCTTCATAGAGGCTCTTGTACCCAGGTGTGTATTCCCAAGGGATCACATTCTTATCTTCATGATGTATAAAGTCTTCCTTATTTATTTCTTTATTTCACTGAAGAAAAAGTAAATAACTGATCTATGTTATCTTATTGGTCTTGTTGAAAATTATTTGCTTACTGAACCCTCTGTCATGATACTGTGCAAGTTGCTAAGGATATTCATGCGAAGCTAGCCCAACCCCTGCTTGTGCAGGGAGGGAGTGTACCTGAGTTGGGGAGGTGAATATTAACAAATTATTAAAGCTATGTAATTTACATATTGGTTCCTTTGTTGCCTGGAACAAACATAGCACTTGTAAGAATAATACTTGTAATGGCTTTATAGTTCTTTATCGCACGTGTGTCTCCCACTTTGTCATAGCCATGTGTATTCAGTACTTGAAATATCTCTGCCTTTTGAAATGTGAATGGAGCCATGAAGCTTTCTGAATGAGGTTGCTGGTCTGTAAGTGACAGGTTTCCGTCATTTGTCATTTCTGACAGAAGTGAGTCATGTGTTTAACATGTATCTTTTTTAAACAATACCATTTTAAAAAAGCATTGTTTCCCCTCTCCTGCTGTGTCCCTTATACCAATCCTGTGCGTACTCCACAGTCCAGCTGCCCACCTTTCCTTTCGGCCTCCCTCCGTTCTGCAGTCCATATTGATTTCCTGTTCCTCTGAACTGTCTTCACAGTTACATTGTGTTCTGCCTGTCTGTCTGGTTAGAGCAGGGTTCTTGAATTCTAACTCTT
Source organism: Murina feae (assembly GCA_004026665.1). Lineage (NCBI taxonomy): Eukaryota > Metazoa > Chordata > Mammalia > Chiroptera > Vespertilionidae > Murina > Murina feae. Next base: position 101,820 of record PVJC01000534.1, read on the forward strand.
CTCCTTTCCTAGCAGGGTTCTTGAGCAATGAATTATAGCATCTCCTCCAGCAAATGCTCCCTCCTGACTCATCCGAGTGGCTGCCCCTCAGCTCCACCCATTCTCGGGCTCTTGCCCTCCTAGTACTGCCTGGAAACCTGGAATCCGCACAACTCCCTTCATGGCTATCTCCTGCACTCTGCAGCAGAGAAGGTCCCAGATCTGCTAGGAATTACTTTTCTCCTGGGACACACCCTGGTGTCCTTCCCACTCCTTCCCCCAGCATTTTCAAAGCAGTAGATACTACCAAACCTTTTCTTTATGTTTTTTAAAAAGATTTTTATTAATTTCAGAGAGGAAGGGAGAGGAAGAGAGAGATAGAGACCTCAATGATGAGAGAGAATCATTGAATGGCTGCCCCCTGCACTCCCCACACTGGGTACCGAGCCCTCAACCCAGGCTTGTGACCTGATCAGGAATAGCACTGTGACCTCCTGGTTCATAGGTCAACAATGCTCAACCTTGTCAGCTGTTTAGAAGACAGATCCAGCTGCCTTCCTCAGCCCTCACTTGTCTTTCTCTATTACTAACTAGAGGCTCCGTGTGTGATATTCATGCACTCGGGGGTGAAGGGGTCCTTCAGCCTGTCCTGCACCCTCTCGCAGACTGGGAGCCCTTCAGAGATGTGGGCCTAAACCATCAGCCAGACATCCTTAGTGCTGCCACGGAGGCAGGAGAGGCTCACCAGCCATGAGCCCAGCTTCTGGCTGAGCAGTGCTCCCCCTGTGGGAATGCACTGATCGCTAAGGGACAGCTCCTGCATTTAGCATCTGTCCTCTGGTGGTCAGTGTGCATCATAGCAACCTGTCATTCTGCCATTTGGTCAATTTGCATATTAACCTTTTATTATATAAGATTAGATATGCTCTTTGAGGGCAAGCTCATGCCATAATATCTGAATCCTCCATAACACTAAACAGTTCAACTTTCCATATACTTATTAGAACTAAATAGTAATAGTTTCCTCATTTAGTAAAGGTCTGTTATGTATTACCTCCTTGCTGGGTATTTTCCATAAACATTCCCTCATTCTTATACCTCTGCTAGGTAGGTTTTATTCGTACTTTTGGGGTCTTGTTAATTCTGATTCAGTAGGTCTGGGCAGGGTCCAAGATTCTGCATTTCTAACAGGCTCCTGGGTGCTGGTCATGGACTACATTTTCAGTAGCATCCTATTGATAGGTAAAGAAAGTGATTCATCAAGGATAAGTAATTTTTCAGAGATTACACAACTGGAAGTGGAAAGCCCCACTGACACCCTGATCAGTTGATACACAAATTGCTACTCATCTTCCCACACCACACTGCTGACGTGGAAGGCATTTCTGCTGAACATCTCAAGGGATTCAGAGATAATGAAGACGCACACTTTGCTCTCTGGAGAGCTGCCTTTTAGGACAGTAAGACAGATGCATCCAAGGCAGTCTCTGGGATGCTCTTTAATGAGAAGTTTAATGGATGTAAGGGGATCATCCTTAGGTATGAAATATGATTTGTGTTGGGCCTCAAAAGGCTGGTAAGACTTTGACAGAGATGTGAGAACAAAGCACTTTCTGTGTAGCAGGCACAAGGACACAGCGCATAAGAGCATATCAGACATCTTCTGGGTGTGGTGGTACATGGATAGGGCTATCCTGTGGTTTTAAAGATGTTGGCTGGGGGTGGATGGTGGAGTGGAGTAGGCAAGGGGAGCCACTGGAGGATCTGGGGGAGAGACTCACAATGGCACATGGTAGGTGCCCAGGAGATGAGCACTGCTTAATGCAATGTGATCCAGTTGTTAGTCATCCAATGCCCATGCCATGCTGTTGACATCTCCGTAGATTCCGTGGCCTGGTTATATGTCACCTGTGATGACCTTTACTATTGTTTGTAGAGAGCCTGTCTTAATAGAATCTCTTAGAGGTTATCTTATTCCCCGCCCCCTTTCCAAATTTTTCTAGGCTAAGAAAATGTCGTTTTCCCACAGACCAGTAATAAACATTCTTCTTAAAAGAAGGATTCTTTTTTCAGTAGCAACTTGTAATCGGAAAAGTGGGATAGAGACAAAACACAATCCTGGCCTGAATGGAGACTGGTTTTTCTTTGTGTGAATAACCAGCATTCCAGTCAGGTTGCCACGGTGATGCTGAGAGTGTAACTGTTCATGCCAGCAGTCAGGGAATGCTGCCCAATTCGTTATTCTCGGCTGCTAGGTTACCTTGACAGTGGTTCAGAGAGCAGGTCTGAATTCAAAGGCCCTCAGATGAGCAGTCAGAGGACCCACGGGTCTGCTGTCCTCAGTGTGGTGCAGGGACTACAAGTCCTGGCATGCCCTGGTTTGGGCCATATAGGATTTGGTCAGCCATGTGAAAGAAAACTCCATTTTTAATTGCTTTTTATTCTTCCTCCTCTCCCCTGCCCCACCCCCACTCCTTTGTAAGAAAGAATCCCTGTGTCACTAGCCAGCTTCTGAAGGGTTTTCATTGTTACCTTCAGATGTTGCAGTTTGGAGACAGTGGGGAGAATGTGTGTTTGGCTCTGGCTACTTTCTTAGCCTTAGTTTTCTCTTTTGTGAACAATCTGCCTCTCAGGATCAAAGCTGAGAATAAATAAAATACTGTTTGCAAAATGCCCTGTGCAATGTCTGAGGCACAGGAGGCATCCGGTAAAACGTGGTTCTACTATTTCAGAAATCATAGAACATTGAACAGTGTGGCGATCATTGTCACCATCTTCTGGTAGTTTCTGTCCTGAGTTGGAATAGGCGAGCATATTCCGTGATGACTATCTTAGAGATAAAAGACAGCTGAAGTTTATTTCGTAACCATGCCACATGTCCAGAATGAGTCAGGACAGGGCTCTAGGCATCAGCTTCGCACAGACAGGCTGATGGAGGCTCCATGCCCACGTATGCTTCCACAGCCATCACAGTCTCTCACATAGCAATTAAATAGTCCACCTGAAAAGCACATGGCTTCCACTTGCATTGCATTGGTTGAACTCAACTTAAAAATGGGGTGTAGGCATGCCATCTTATAACACACCAGCAGGAAGAGAATGAGAATATTTCTTGAACAACTCTAGTGATAACCCCCTGTAACCAAGGATCAAAAGGCTAATGGAGAAGAGTACTTTAAAGAAAGACTGTTCATTAAATATAAATAAATAATAGTATCTGAACCATAAACTTTAAAGCAAATCAGTTAGCATTCAACCGCATCAATTAGAAAGCCCCAAATGTTAGTGGGTTAAAAGAAGTTTACTTCTCGCTCATGATAAAGAAGTCCAGACATAGGCAGTCCAGTGGTGGTACAGTAGTTCTATGGTCATCAGAGGCTTAAGATCATTTTATTGTTCTGTAGCTACAACTAGCATGAGGCTTCCATTCTTAAATTCACTTCAGGGTCAGAAATGGCTGCAGTGTCCCAGCCATCATCTCTGCACTCCAGGCAGCTGAAAGGATCAGGGTGGAGGACACAAGAGAACTCTCAGCTACCTCAGCTCCATGTGAACAACTCTTCTGAAAGTCCCACGTCAGAATTCTGCTTACATGTCATTGGCCAGAAATTACTCACATATTCATCTACAATGGGGCCAGAGCATGTTGTTTTTGACCTGGGTGCATTGCCTTCCAAATAAAACTGAGATTTTTTTGTTGCTAAGGAACAATGGAAAAATGTTTCCTGGGTAGTATTGAGTAGTCTTTGCTACAGTAACCTAAGATTCAAGGTTTGGTTAATAGGAATAAGACAGGAAAAAATGCTCTATACACTATCATTTTCTAACCGATGCTGCACAGAACACCAGAGCTTAGAGAGATACAAAGAGCCCTTAAAAAAGTATTCTTCAGCCAGATTTGGATATGGAAAATGTGAAAAGCTTTTGCCCTCTCTTAGAGATTCACAGGGTACATTAATACATCACAGGCTCTAAGAGGCCCTGCAGCAAAGAGAGAGCTACATTGCTAATCTTTTTAATCCAGTGTCCCCAAAGTTGTCTGACAGTGGAAATCCAACACCCTTGGAAACCTGGAGAATCACAGAGAAATTTAGCTTTAGCTGCTTGAATCTGCCAATTTTTTTTTTAGGTCCTTGAACAGATGGTATAAAATCCCCATTCCAAAAATTATCTGCCTTGTACAACAAACAAACAAGTAAATGAAAAAACGTAAACATCCATGCTAGCCTAGCCATAGGGACAAAAGCCTTGAAGAAAAGAGAGGAGTCAGATGCCAAAGAATTCCTGTTATAAACAGTCTGTATGAGTTGGTATTAACCAGCCATCTGTACCATTAGTGGTGACACCAAATGATGGACTGGGCTGGGCTTCTACCACCATCTGCCAGATGACAAGCCTCTGCCCCAGGTAGCTGTTGGGGGGCTCTTGGCCATCCTGACCCCCTCTGGAACTGAGAGAGGAATAGGGGACCTAACCAGCCAATATTAAAGAGGCCCTTTTGTCAACTACATGGTTGCTTATAGGTATGGGGAGAAATGCTGAAAAGCTTTCAAGCAAATATAATGTTGTTGGTCTGTTGTAAGCAGGTGGTAAATGAGTTCCTCTGGGGGAAGGGTTAAGGCTGTTCTTTCTAAAATAAAACCTTGGATGGTGTCCTAATCCTTCTTATTTAATTATTTAAGTAATCAGTTCTTGTCTTTAAAGTCCATCTGTTACGATTGCTATCTTTTTCTTCATCTAAGCATCTTTGAAAAGGCAAAACGCCAACATCTTTGCTAGTCTGGTTCCCATCATTTCAACCTTGTGTTGCTGGAAATACTGGTAAGTTACCTGTCCTGACAAGTCTAGAGAGATCTCCTGTTTGCATATCTCTGTAAACTGTTACATTTCCCCAAACAGCTGTATGATCTCTTCAACATCCTGATGGTGGGAGGGGAGGGACCAGGGTGGGGGACCTTTATGTACAGATTGACCTTCAGAGCAACTTGCCATGTTTGAGCTTGAACAGGCTGTGGGAGAGTTGAGAAAAGTTCTGGAAGGTGGAGATCCCAATCCTTGTCTAAAATCTGCCTTGTGTCTTAGTATCCTGGAGAATATTCTCATTCTGCTTTATGGAGTTAAGAGTGCTTTTTCTCAACTGGGGGTGTGTTGGGAAATAATCTCTGAACAGAGCAGTGGGCTTTGCGCATGCATGTCCATAGGCAGGTTGTGGGCATGGCTCGGGAATGCCAGGTCAGAAAGCATGAGAAGGGCTGGCCCTTGAATCCCAATAGCTGACAAAGAATTAATGTACCTGTGTACTAGAATCAGAAAAAATATTCTAATTAATGTTAGAACTCCTTCTTGGATTGCAATTTTAATTGGATGTTCCTAATTATATCCGCCCCAGGTATGCCAGTGAACAACAGTCAATTTATATCGACTTCTTTGTTTTCTCCTGTAAGGAAATAGTCTGGAGCTGAGATAAATATGAGTATGAATATGCCAAGTCTTTGAACTGAGAAAATATATTTTGAAAAATTCCATTTATCTCCTTTGCAGATAGGTACATGTCAACTATCCCATTGACATTATCCAGTCAACTGTCACATTGACATCAAGTTGGAGATATGTTATAAATCTCATTACATCAGTGCTGGGCAAGAACTAATTCACTTCTTAACCCAAATATGTGGAAGTTAGGACTCAACACAAGTGCTTTCCTCTCCACCATCTTCACTGTTCCTACTTCCTTCCCTTCCAGGTCCACTGTTTTTAAAGATAATGAGTGATTCCTTTGGTTTATCAAATGACTTTACTGAACAGAGGGGAAAATTAAAAGTTAAAGGGCCCAGTTGGGGTCTTGACCTAACCCTGGCACTAACTAGGTGTGAACTTGGCCAATTCTCCTAAACATCTTGTTAGAAAAGTTTGTGATATTATAGCACCTACCTGGGCCTCACCTTGCTGTTGTGTAACATGAGAAGAGGAGTTTTAATGATAAGGTCTTAGATATCCCTGCCTGCTCCACACCTCAGAGACCTTGCTACATTTTGGCCATCAGTGATAGAACTGATGATGTGGGTACTTGATTCATCCAGGAAGTATTTATTACATGTCTATAATGTCCCCATCAGTAATTTGAGTATTAGGGATACTACAGCAAACAAAGCCAGTAGAAGTCATTGGCTCTGAGTTTGCATTCTAGAATAAAGGGTCATCAGCAGACACTTTTTCACACTTAACAATATGCCAGGCATTGCTTTGAATGTTTTCTATGTATTAATTATTTTGTTGAATAATCCTATGTAGTAGGTATTACCATTACCTTAATCTACAGGTGAGGAAATGGAGACAGAATGGTAAAGGTCACATAGCTAGTAAACGGTGAAGCCGGGATCAGAGTCAGGCTTTTTGGCTGTAAGAGTCTGTGGTCTTAACTGCTATGGTGTACTTCTCTCACTGTCAATTAAATGGTTAACTTAAGTAATCACCGTTCATCCTAGCTGATGGCACAGGAGGCATAAAAAGAAACTATAGCTTTGGATAGAAATTTAAAGCCCCACTTGGCTGGACTCCAGGCTCTGATGGGCGGGCACTGAGCATCCAGGCTCATTTGACTTCTGTGTTCCCAGCCACTTGGCTCGTGGTGTCTGCCTAGTTGGAGGCCCCTGGTTCTTCTCTGTCTCCATTGTTAAACCACAAGGCCTTCACCAGCCCCATAACTCCAAGTTAATTTTAGCTTTGGCCATTTATAGAGCAGTGGGTAATGATGGACTTGGAATAAAACAATCTGGATTTAAATCCTGGCTGTACTGTTGACCAGTGTTGTCACCTTGGGGCACTTTTATTAAGACCAGCAGCAATAGCAATAACAGCAGTAGTGTTATTTGTGAAGCACTGCCATACACTGGCGCTGAGTGCTTTATATATGCTGTTTTGGATCCTCAACACAATCCTTGAGCAAAATATTTTTATCCTCGTTCTATAGTCTGGTCTCGGCTGCTTTTTCTATTAGATACTGTTTAACCTTGGGCATGTTATTTAATTTCTTGAAGCTTTTGTTTCATCATGTGAAAATGGGGGTTAGTAATATCTACTTCTCATGATTGCTCTGAGGATTAAATATGAAAATGTATATGAAGCATTTGGGCTATTGTCTATCCCAGACACAGTGATAATGATCAGCGTAGTTTAAGGTTTTGTAGCGGCTCATCTGAGGCGCCAGGTTTCAGATCTGCTGCTAAAGACTGTTTTTTTGAGGACAGGCGAGAGCCGCCGTGTCCCAAGTGAGTAGGTGAGCAGGGGCAGGGGGCGTGGGAAGCTCTTTCACTACTGATAGCTGTTCAGTAGCAGATGGAACTTTAAACTGAACGGGAGGTGGGGAGGCTGCAGCCTTCATGGCCCTAGGGCTGGAGGAAGCTACCAGCATCGAGGCTGTTGTTCCTGGAGGCTTGGCTGGGATCATGTCCTGATGTAGTTAAGAGCTAGGCTTGGTAAAGGATGCCAGCACCATCTAGCCAGGCTCAGCTGGACGAGGCAGATGGCATCCTACACTCAGGACCATCTTTGCCAAGGGGCAATGCTGGGCACATGGAGCTGAGGGGGCAGTGGAGGTGCCCAGCACACTCACAGGCAGAATGCAACCTTGTGAACAAGGCAGGCCAAACAAGTGATCCCACTTTGCAGATGAGACAACCAAAATAGGATAGTTTAAATGACACGAGCCAGGAGTAGAGTCTGGACAGGAACCCTGTTTTGTTTTGTTTTTTTTTTTTTTTGGTTGCATAGTCACTGCGTTATGCTTTAATTCTTCCAGGTCCCCCGAATGATACTGGATTTATCATGCGTAGTCACTGTGTTATGCTTTAATTCTTCCAGGTCCCGAGGATATTTTTCCATTGATTTTTAGGGGGAATTGGAAGTGAGGGAAAGATAGAGAGCAACATTGATGTGAGAGAAACACATCAATTGGTTGTTACAAGTGCCCCAATTAGGATCCCAGGCTGGGGAGGAGCCTGCAACTAAGGTATGTGCCCTTGATCAGAATCCAGCCTAGGACCCTAACTTTTTGTGTGCCATCCAGATGATTAAGTGAGAAAACGCAGCGCACACGTGCGCATGCGCGTGCGCACACACACACACACACACACACACACACACACTTTCTTTTTTAACTTAAATCATTTGTTCCATTTGATGTGCATAGCTTAGACAGTATGTTAGCAAAGATAAGTCTAGGCTGTATTCTAAATATCCTAGGTAGATATTCTTGGAGCACCTTATTCTTTTCCTGCATGTTGCTTATCATTGTAATTTCATGAGTTGCATACATGCAGTTATTTGCTCACATACTGGTATCTTTTCTTCACCAGGTTAGAAGTACCTTTTGCTTCTACCTCAGACAGTAGGTGGGTGGGAGATGTGGGTAGAGCTCAGGGCCTGAATAAACACCATTGTGGAAGGTAAGAAAGACCTTTGGCTCCTCAAGCCCCTGCTACATTTGGAGGAGGGAAGGTGGGTATGAAGTGAGCTTTGAGAGAGCTTGTTTGGCTGTGAGTGCAGCATGGACGAGAAAGGGGGTGTTGCGTCAGCACAATTGTCCTAGCGCTGCACTTACTTGGGAAGAACGTGGTGTTGAAAAGCCTGAAGGCTCAAGATAAATGTGGAGAGTTCTCCCTTTCCTGTGTTCTTTATTCTGTTTCGCTTTTGTAAGCATATACTTGTCAGTTAGGCTGAAACTGAACAAAACAGCTGCTAAATATGGTTCTAAGAGAAATAACATTTTGGGCTTTTTAAGGCCCCTGAGTTTAGTTAGAGTAAGCACAGTTGCTTGGCAGATGTCAGTAGGGAATCCGGGGGCAGGCAGTCATTCTGGGAGACGGATCAGCCATCCATGTTCAGCTGGGGTCTGTTTCACCCTGCTCGAGGTTGGGTGAATCAAAGGAAAGGCCTGCCACAGGATGGCTATGTCTTTAGGAGGAATCTGGGGAAAAGGGGGGGTCTAGAGTCTGTTTAAGCCATTGCTCATGATCCCTCCTAATGTCTCTCTCCTAAATTCATTTTCATTTGGGAGGAGTATGTGTCATCTTTTATGAGGCTAGGGAATAGCCATTCCTAGTGTGGGATTTAGTCTAGAGATGTTAGTGTCATGATAAATCCAGTATCATTCGGGGGACCTGGAAGAATTAAAGCATAATGCAGTGACTATGCATATTAACCTCTAGATCTTAAATCTCTCCACCCAGCTGTGAAGTCAGGCTTAAGCTTGCCACTGTTGTCTGAATTCTTGAATTTCAACTGACAGAAGAGAAAATTTATTGTAACATCCCAGGAGCCCCAAAAAGTTAACATGTCTTCCCAATAGTCTCACTTATTTCTAAAGAGACATCTGTATGCACATAAATATTTGACCCAGTTTACTGAGTATCGATATTGATTTAAAAACAATAGGTTTTCTTTTACAGGTTTTATTACTTGAAGATATATGACATACAGACTGAATTTTCTGTGGCAAGGTGTTTTTTTTGTGTGTTTTTTTTGGGGGGTTTTGTTTTTGTTTTTTTTTTTTTTTTGGTATATTAAATGAACTTTTTTTCAAAGAAAAAAAAAGAGGGTTAATATTTACGGACATCCTGTTGTGTATCAGGCCCTGAGCTAGTCTAGACACTTCCACAGTCCTCAAAGTAGCCTGTCAGGAAGGTAATATTGTCCCCATTTTAGAGATAAGGAAACTGTGACTCAGAGTAGATACGAAACTTGCCCAAGGCTAGAGAGCCAGCAAATGATAAGTCAAGGGTTGAGAATGTGGATTCCATGAAACTGATGGAGCACTGAGTGGTTAAGGGCCCAGGGTTTGGTACGCGTTCTGGCTCATCTACTCATTGGTGGACCAAATACTTAATCTCTCTGTGCCTCAGCTTCCTCATCTGTAAAGCAAAGACAACAGTAATATCCACTTGATAGAGCTGTGATAATGAAATGACCTAATTATGAAAAAGGCTTAGAATAGTGTCTGGTGTATAAATGCTCATGAGATGTTAGCTATCATTATAATTTTTGTGACGATAACTAAGTAAATTTGCCTTTCATCAATACTTGTTAGAAAGTTACATTTCTTTCATGGAACAGCCTTTTGAAGTGTTGTAGTTACATTTCATTATGAAATACTGTAAACTACTCTACCTTAGAATTAAATTTTCTTTTCAGCCTCCCAGCAAAGGTTATGATCTGAATAAAGCATGTGTAGCCAATAGGGACTCCTGACTTTGGTAAATGTCAATGATTTGCTCTTTTCTCCTGGTGTATGTAAACTTCTTTCCTGCTGCCCATCCTGGCTTTAGGAGCGGCTAAGCAAACATGAAAAGGAGAATTAAGCTGATTCTTGTCTCTTAGCTTTCCTGTCTTTGTAATGTGATCATTAGGAACAGTATCTTCCCTGTGTTGCATTGCACAGGGCTGCATCCTGACAGCTCATCCTCTCAATGCGCAGCTTGCACCAGTGGGCTCTATGAGTGTTCTTCAGAGCTGGGAATACCATAGGAACTTTGCATGGGACAGTTTTGTTTTATATATATATTTGATTTTTTTACAGAGAGGAAGGGAGAGGGATAGAGAGCTAGAAACATCAATGAGAGAGAAACATCGATCAGCTGCCTCCAGCACACCTCCTATTGGGGATGTGCCTGTAACCAAGGTACATGCCCTTGACCGGAATCGAACCTGGGACCCTTCAGTCCACAGGCCGATGCTCTATCCACTGAGCCAAAGCAGTTAGGACTGCATGGGACAGTTTTGCGCAGTGGAGAGCAGGGTACAGGGGATGAAGGGGACAGTGGCTGAGACAGCTTGACTAGATTGAAAAAGAAATGACCTAGGTTTGCTAGACCTTCGGCTCCACATCTGATGCCATTTTTTGTGACTTTTTTTCTACACATGTTGTAGAGAATTGGGAGTGAGACATTCACCTTATTCAGTAAATAGCTATTGCTAGCAGTTATGTGCTGTGCTAAGTGCTGGGAAATACTAAGATAAATATGTTACAGTCCCTGCTCTCAGGGCATTTGTAATTCATCGAGGAGAGAAATGGAAGAGGGTATAGTACTATGCAAAAGCCGTTGTCATAGAGCTTATGCACAACATGCTTTGAGCGTAGAGAGGTGGTGGCACTAACCTGAGAAAGGCTTCCCGAGGAGGTGGCAGTCTGGGCTTTCCAGGATGGACCTGCCTGTTAGAGAATGGCATAATCTTGGCAGACAGATAGTATGAACCATCACACCGAGACACGACCAAGTGTGGTGTGTGTGGGAAATGGCAGGTGGTATGAGGTGGTTGATTATAGGACAAAATGACGGAACACGAGGCTGTGAACGAAAGGTGGGTCCAAGAATGAAAGGTTCTTGGTTTCAACTTGCCACATATCATCTAGAATTTTAAAGTGTGATGTGTTGTGTTTGGAAATGTTTATTTTAGCAAGATCCGCTTGAAGGATAAAGTGAAGGGAGAGAAGAATTGAGTGAAAGTAAATAGTCCCAGCAAGAGATGGCGAGGCCTGCTCATGTGAATGGAGTAGATGGATACAGTGACTATCCTATATAATAAAAGCTCAGGGACTGGATGGTGGAACAACCAAAATGACCGGTTGACCAGTTGCTATGATGTGCACTGACTACCAGGGGGCAGACACTCAATGCAGAAGCTGCCCCCTGGTGGTCAGTGTGCTACCACAGTGGGAGTGCTGCTCAGCTGACCATGATGAGCATCTGCTCCCGCTGTGAATCCTGGGCCAACAGGCAGGAACCTCGGCTGCGATCTTTGCCTCCTCACCCTAGGCTCCTCCTCCTTGCTCCCTGCCATCTTCTCCAGATGCCTGCAGGCCACACAGAACTGCCTCCAGGCTCACACAGCTGACCCTGGAGGCTGGGAGGCAGGTTTGTGGCTGTCACAGGACTGAGGCCTACTCCACTGCCTTAGTGCTATTGTCCCTGGGCTTGGCCTGACCAGGTCCCCTGGAGAGGCAAGTGCTCTGGCTCCATGGAAGATGCTGGACCAGGAAGCAGTCACTCAGTGGGTGGGTCCATAGCCACCCGGCAGATAAGGATGAGCAGCACTCTCACAGCCAACTGATCCCTGCAGGGCATGTCCCCCACCAGTGCATGAATCCCATGCACCAGGCCTCTAGTTTGTAGATAAAATCATTAGCACATGAACAATGTGAGGATAGCTTCTCTTCTAGTTCCAAACTATTACTCATTTCTAGCCATGATGCTTGTAGTGGATGCTGCCATATGTCACCCAGATGCCTCTCCACAACTGAGGCCCTCATTGTCCACCTGTTGGGAGCATAGGCAGGTAGGGATGGTTCTCACCTGGGAATTGTCCTTAGCTGAAGCATGTTGCTTCCCCCATATTATAACCTCTGGGATGGGGATGGAGATGGAGATGGAGATGGAGATGGAGATGGAGATGGAGATGGAGATGGAGATGGAGATGGAGCCTACAATGATGAGTCAACGGAGGTGGGGTGCAAAGGCTCCCCTGCCTCAAGGAAGGATAGTTTTGAAGAGTCATCCCAGATTCACAGCTCCTGTGCATCCCAGTCGAACCCTTTCATCTGCTCAGTCAAGTCCTTCTCCCTTCACTCCTGCACTGCACAGATACCAGCAGACTCCCTCTGGGTAAATCTCAGTGATTTTCAGTCTATCTCCTGGGGAACCAGCCTCAGTAGATGATTGTTTTCAGTTTGGTTGCTTACCCAAGAGGGGACGCCAATCAAAGTCTACAGTCCCTCTGATCTTTGCTTCTGATCCCCTTGGACATGTCTAGTGGAGGAAGCTTCTCTCCCAGTAGCTGGAATGAAAGTCAGCATTGAGCCTCCTTGGCTCCGATTGGTTGGGCCATATGCTCAGTATGGACTATTCAAGGAAGGAAAGAGCTGAGAAGTCAGCCGCTCAGCTCCTTCAGAGACCTAGCCATTATGCGCCCTCCCTGAGGAAGGATCCATGAGGTGGGATGACCCCTGCGTGTAGAAGCTGGTCCCAGCTCTGCACTCTGTTTCTACACCCCTCTTACTTTCCCACACTCCTGAAGACAGCTAGTAGTCATCATCCTGCGTCACCTCTCTTTCTCCTCATTTTTTTTAGTAAGAAAAATGAATGTTGAAAACACAATTGAGATATTTCAAGCAAACGTAGAACCTCCCTTGAAATTTGTTGCAGAAACAGCACTGTGCAAACAAACCATGGGAAGCACAGCTTAGAAACAAACAGCAGCCGCCACCGTTTGCGGGCTTCTTTTTTCCTTTTCCTCATTTCTTTCTAATTCGTTTTCAATGAAACCTGCTGCCTAGTAGTTGAACAGACAGTTTTTCTTTCCTATCCTGAGGCCTCACAGGTGGCCTTGATCATGTCTTTTAGTGATGAGGTCTCGGAGGACAGAGCTCTTCGCCCTTATGGTGTTCTCCTGTTCCCTGGTTCCATCTGGAAAGGTGCCCACATCTCCCTGACCATATGGGGTTTAGGTGGAACTTCTGGATGGTTTGACCTGTCGGGACAGGAGTTTGCAGTGTGGTTTCTTGGCCTTCTGGCTTTTAAATAATGGATAACGCTAATTCCTATTTTCTCAGCAACTAAGTGCTTCAAACTGTTGATTTTTGGGTTTTTTTTTTTGCTTGTTTTGTATTTATTTTCTACGAGAAGCCCACTGCATAAAAATTTGTGCACTCGGGGGGAGAGGGGAGGGTCCCTCAGCCAAGCCTGTGCCCTCTCTCAGTCTGGGACCCCTCGGGGGACGTCCACCTGCTGGCTTAGGCCTGCTCCCCAGGGGATTGAGCCTAAGCTGGCAGTCAGACATTCCTCTGGCAGCCTGGGAGTCCTCGGGGGATGTCCACCTGCCAGTGGGGAGCAGGCCTAAGCTGCTGAGGAGGCAGGAGAGGCTCCCACCATCACCACTGTGCTGGCACCCATCAGCCTGGCTTGTGGCTGAGCAGAGCTCCCTCTGTGGGAGCACACTGACCACCAGGCAGCAGCTCCTGCAAAAGAAAAAAAGGAGAGGCTGTGAGCTTGGGTTGCCAGGGGGTATGGCCAGCCTGAAAATGGCCCTCAGCCCCTCACCCAAGCTGCAGTCTGACATCCTTAGCTGTCAGTGTGTGTCATAGTGACCAGTCATTCCCAGTTATTCTGCTATTAGGGTCAATTTGCATATTACCCTTTTATTATATAGGATTATTATATAGGATAGAGGCCTGGTGCATGGGTGGGGGCCGACTGGTTTGCCCTTAAGGCTGTCTCGGATCAGGGTGAGGGTCACACTGGGGTGCCTGGTGACCCAAGCTCCCAGCCTCTCCCTTTTTTCTTTTTCTTTTTTTCCCCTGGGATTTATTTATCTTCTAAAATTGAAACTTTGTAGCCTTGAGTGGATCCTAGGGCCAGCCAGGGCAGGTAGGAAGCTTGGCTTCCTCCATCGCCGGGGGCAACCCAAGCCTCCTGCTCGCTCCATCTCCATGGCTGCCGCCATTTTAGTTGAGTTAATTTGCATACTCGCTCCTGATTGGCTGATGGGTGTGGCTTGTGGGCATAGCTTGAGCATAGTGGAAGGACAGTTAATTTCCATGTTTCTCTTTTATTATATAGGATGTGGCCTCTTTGAAGGCACATTGCAAAGGGCTTTTCTTTGGCCTGATTTATTAAAGACTGTAACTTTAAAGAAGAACTGTAGTTTGTCACACCCAACTCATTTGTTTCCTTCCTAATGAGTAGCAGCCTGAAGCAGCCCTTCTCCATTTCTGTGCTACTAATGGCGTGAAATGCCTCATCTTAAATGTTATTATTGGATATTAATTGATGGCTGACTATGTACAAGGTGTGATACTGGACCCTCACTTGCTCTTCACCAGAGCTCTGCTAGGTAGATGCCATTCTGTTTCATCCACTCACAGACTAAATTTCTCTCCAAGGTGTCCTAAGGTCATAGCCAGTTATGGGAAAGCTGGTGTTCCCGGATCTGTCTGAAGCCCCAGCTCAGGCTTCCCCCTTCCGTCTCAAGGACCATAGTAATATGTGGCCGCATTCTCATAACAAAAGTATTGACCAGCTATAGTCAGGCTTTTAGGCCTGAGGTGGCAGTCTTTTATTTGTCCTTCAGCTTTGTTGTTTTGTTTTGTTTTTAAGTGAGTTGTTGCCTAACATTTAAAAATTAGGTGAAGGACTGGGGTAGGGTGGGAACTGAGTGAAGAAGGGAATGGAGGGACATATGTATTACTCTCACAATAAAGATCAATTAAAAAAAGAGGCAATCTCAGATTAAACAAATTGTTCTGTTTTTCTTTAAAAAAATCTTTAGACTTGGTAATATGGTGTTCACAGGTTTACAGTATAATTGTTCCAGCAACATAAAATTTTACCTCCCCATCCCCACCCAAAGGAGACCTGACTTCTTCAGTTTGCCACAGGCCTCAGCTACCCTACTTCTCATGCCATTTTCCTGGCCCCTGTGGATGTTTAAGTTTGCCATTCTTGAATTAGGCTTTTTCAGAAACAATTTCTGTCTAGTTAGGAATCAGTAGAGGTCAAGGTCAATTTCTATCTCTGAGTTGAATTTTTATAGCCTTTGATTTTTCTTTTTAACTTTTTGGGATAGTGATTCAGTAAGAATAGCTGCAATTGTTCAATATTTGTTGAGTATTTAACACTTAGCTGACACTGAGGATGGGCAGACACATTTGGTGGTAAGAACCTGCGTAATTCTCCAATGTAGTTTGCATTCTAACGCCTGCAGGTATTCCTCAGGTGCTGCAAGGGCTGGAAGCCACCTGCAAAAGGGCATTTTGCAGAGGTTGCATCATAGAGAGGGGAGATGAATCCAACGCCACTTGGGGGGGGAGGGGTGTTGCCTCCATGGTGACCACCTAGGGAAGTAGAGTACCACTTTCTTGACTGCCAGTGTTCAACACAACAAGCAGTGCAGAATTTCAAAAGGAAGATCTCAAAAATTAGAATCCCAAGATGATGGGTTACTCATTTTATCTTTTTTCTTTTAATTAAATCTTTACTATTGAAAATATTACATACACCCCCAATTGACCCCTTCTAGCCTGCCCCCATTGCCCGTCCAAGGCCTTCATCACTCAATTATCTGTGTCCATGGGTTATGCATATATGCATGCAAGTACCTTGATCTCTTTCCACCCACCCATCCTCCCCTACCTTCCCTCTGAGGTTCTGCAGTCTGTTCTATGCTTCTATGTCTCTGATCTGTTTTGATCATCAGTTTTTCTTGTTCATTAGATTACACATATGAGTGAGATCATGTGATCCTTATCTTTCTCTGACTGGCTTATTTTTCTTAGCATACTCTCCAGGTCCCTCCATGCTGTCTCAAAGGGTAAGAAATCTTTCATTTTTACTGCTGCATAGTATTCCATGGTGTAAATATACTACAGCTTTTTTATCTATTCGTCTACTGATGATGGGCACTTGGGCTGTTCCCAGAGCTTACCTATTGTAAATTGTGTCTTGATGTACCTGCAAGTGTATTTCCATTTGACAGTGAGAAGTCTAAGTTGTTGTTATTTTATTGTTTCAGTGGAAGTCATGTCTCTTTTTATCTGATTTTAACACATCTCATAGAAATGTAAAATAGAAAAAAAATGAATTTTGACTAATTTCATAGCTGCAACTGAATTAAAGTTTAATGATAATCAATATTAACACATGACAGCCCCAAAGCTAAAGTTGTTATTTATATGTGTATGTTAAATAAGTATTTGCTTTTAATTAAGACAATGCCTGGAATATTGTTTGAATTTTTATGGTTTATTTATTTTCTTTCAGGATCCTGCAGGGATCTTTGAATTGGTGGAACTTGTTGGAAATGGAACATATGGACAAGTTTATAAGGTAAGTTCAGTTGAGTTTGAAATGGCTTATGTGTTGTTTGGGTTCATGAATGCTGACTTGCAGTGCTGTCTTTTCTTGCTCATATATGCCTCATAACAGATTGAAAATGAAATAATATACTGTACTTGTTAGTTGACTCTCCACCATTTTAAACATATGTGTAGTCCCATTGCCTAAACTAGATTCTGGGATTGGGCCTTTCCAGTCAGTATGTATTACAATGTTTATATCTGACACATGCCTGCATATTTGAAGTTCTTCAGGTGGTTAGTTTTCTTTACTTTAATCATTGCCAGACTGGCTTTCAAAGGAGCACAGGATGCCATTTACTTTAGAAATTTAAGCTATTAAAGAATCCCAGCTGGAAAAGGAGATTTGTTATTGGCCTAGGGCAGGAGTTAAATGAGTTTGGTGAACAGAGTTAGGAGAAAACTGGCTACCTCACAAAGCAGAGACCTAATACAGCAATGACTTTTTACAAGATTCGAAATAATTAAAAGTTGAGGTTGAGTTGAGATTGAGCTGAGGAATAAGAAGTCCTTCTTGCCCTTTTACTAATTTCTGCTTACAAATTCTCTCCAAAATGCTCTTAAAAGCATTTCACTGTTCCCCAGTAAGTGATCTAAAAAATGCTTGTTTAAAATGTGGGCTGATTCTCTTTCTGATTATCAAAAGGAAATGGAAATGAACTGTTTTTAGACTAAAACTCAGGGGGTTTCAGGGAATAAGCTATTGAAATAACTGCCTTCAAAATAAACCAACTGTTTCCTTATGATTGTTTCTAGGGAAATATCCATCACTTTTCCTGAGTGGTAGTGATATGGGATGGCATTTCCATTACTAATTATCCCTTGTTTTATTTTAAAAAGTCTTCTCTAAGGCCTAAACTTCACTTAGCTGATTCACATTATTGTAGAAGTTATCCGGATAATAAGATTTCTAGTCACATAGAATGTATATATATATATATATATACACACAAATATGTAAACATATTTTGTATATGTATGTGTGTACTTATATAATAATTTTGAGAATCTGGTTTTTAAGACACAATTGTAAACAGAATCATATTTCAACCTTTATTTACTGGGAGGTAGTACCCTTTGGTATTCACTCCAAGGGAGAATGTTTCTCTTGCAAGAAACCATTATTTCTTAAAATGTCAACCCTCTGCAGTGAGGCAGAATGTAGTCTTACCCAAGGTGTTCGCTTGACATTGATCCTGTCTGACACAAGAAAGAAATGTGTCTCAGCAAATGCTTTTAAATACTTTCAATGATGATAATTAGGTTGGAAGATTGTATTGTTGCATTTTGAGAAATTGGATTGAACTTGTAAATTAAAGTGAACTAAGGAATTAAGCTCTGATTTAGGCAGAAAATTACTTCTGATTTGCTATCGGTATGGAGGAGCAACTCCGTAGCATGCTGTTGGGTTCATGGTGCCATTTCTTAGAGCGATTCCATTGTATTGCGCTTCCCACCTATAGAATGCACATTTGTGGGATGATCCTCAGCTTTGTCCACAAATCCAAGGGGTAGACTATACACTCTTGAAAGAGAAGATAACAAAGAGGTTCAATTTGGGGTGAGAAGTTTTGGAAAATCCAGAATTATCCCTAATATCTTGTACCTGAAAACAAAGAGGAAAGAAATGGCAAGAGGTCTCAGATCTTTTTAGAGAAGAAAGGTTTTTACCAACAGTATTATTAACATTGTTATTCTAAAGGGTGCCATTCTCTTAGTGGTTGATAAAAAACTTGGGCACCTCTCAAGCTGAAGGGAGACTGAAAAGAATGGTCATGATGAACACATTGGACTTGTGACAGGAGACTTGGTCTCCGTCTCTAACCCTAAGTATTGTTTTGTGGCATCACAGCTTTTCTGTGCATTAGTCATGTGAGAACGTAGTTAGAAACAACTCCCTACCCAGTTAAGGATTCAGTTTTTAGATAACCCAGATGATACTAGGTGGCACTCACTCATGAACAGAGACACCTGGGTTTCCTGAGCCACGAATCCAGTTCTGCTGTTACCTTGAGTTCTAAAGGATTAAAACTTAAAAAAGTAGCAGAATTTGAACTCATGTGTGTGAACCTGAAGAAAAATAACTTAGGAAGTGATTGTTTACATTACTGGTTATATTTAACTTTTATGGACTAGATGTATTTCTAAAATACTGCTGGCATAAATAGCAATTGTATAGCCCTAGGAAGAGATTCCTATACAAAACTACTTCTATGATAAATACGTTCTTTGATTAAGGTTCTTTAAACCTTTGATTTTAATTTGTTTTTGTAAATTG